>BGPR01003903.1:6980-71737 GCA_013235015.1 Araneus ventricosus
AAAAGCGATTTTTCATCAACGCTTTCTTGGTTTTTCCAGGATGACCATGTCTGACACCATACCGGAGCATAAAAATAATTTCCAAATGGTATGTTGGGACCCTTTCTGTGAGATTAATGATTTTACATATACCCATAAGATCAACGATACTTCAATCTGTCATACCGACGAATCGATTGTTAAGAAAAACATTAATAAGAGCAATTCCACATCATAATTGCGTACGCTGTTAGGAACAGATAATTTATCAATCTTTATGAAAAAACATCGAAGAATTTTTTCAAGCATGTATATCTAAGCTGCTGTTTTTGTTAACATGACACGGTAGTTTTTGGAATTGTTTCCATTCAAGTAATAATCTTTCCAAATAATTGCAGAGGTGATGGAATTTTCAAGAAGACTTATGGATTAAAACAGTCGTTTGTCTCTTTTGGTTCAGTGGTTTCAGATATCATTAATCAGTTAAGCTTTTGCGATTATTACTGCTTGCAGTTTTACGATCAATTCTTGTTAAAATTATTAAATGCCACTGGATTTGGTTCGGGTTCATTTGAGTGTCCATAATGTTCTTAAGGAGGTGGAATTTTCTGTGAGTAAGGATTACATTTACTTCCATAAATCTTTTTATATGATGAGAAAAGTAATTTGTGAATTATTAGGCTTTCTACGTTGCCATTTTTTTCACAGCGGATTACTGGTTGAATTAGTTTTTTGCTCTTTTTTCAGAAGAAAAAAGTTCTTATAATAGATTTAAGAAAATGTTTTTTTAAGGGATCTTTGAATATAACCGTGGAAGTTAGGTTTGGTTGCGGTAATGCAGAAGGATTTTATGTAAGAGTTTCTTTTCGCTTTTCCCCATAAAATCCGTAAGAATTTTTTAATCGGAAGATTTAAAAGCGGTGTATCTTAAATCTTTCTGATCGTAATTATTTTTAGTCTGTAAAGAAAAAAAAATCTCGATTTCATTCACGAGTAATCTTTTTAATGCATTTATTTCAAAAAATTTAGCTGAAAGTAGGCTTTTTGAATTATTTTTGCTTACTCGTATAAAAGAATCCTAATTGACGTAAATCTGCCAATGTGTCCACGACAGTAAAGTTAACATAATAATAACAACTGGAGGTTGGGAACCTTAGTTACGAAGACATGAAAATGTCGACAGTAAAATAAATTTTCCTATTTCCTATAAATATGTTAAATATTTATTGCTAATAGGATTCATACATTCATGTTATCATACATTTTCAGGCATTAATGATCATATAATTAAATAGAACTATTTAACCCTTTAGTATTCATTGGTTTTGCAGTGAAACCACACATTGAGCATTTTTTTTTTATTGCGCATGTGCGAAACGTAGCATAATTTTTTCTTTCATAACTCAAGAGCCAGATATATGGCCAACATATATAAAAATTCCACTTCAATATCTTTAGTATTCACATAGATATCGGCATTGCAAGACTTCAATTGCTTTTGATCTCTAAGAGAATAAAAATGAGGATTCTTGCACAAATTGATATTTTTTAAAATTGAATTTTCGAAAGTGATATTGAATTTTATGAAAGCTGAATATCCTGAAAACTCGCGTATACTTATAAATTAAATACATAATTTAAATTGAATTTAGATAACTTATTCGGAGGAAAAATAGCCAGTTACCGTTCATTGATTTCACTGTGAAACCACAAATTTCTTAAAAATAAAAAAATGCTAAATTTTTTTCTTTAACGTATGTATGATCAGATACATGCCTAATATTCATTTTTGAAATAAACATAGTAATTTTCAAAACGAAACATGTTGTGAACTGGAAAGGGTCAATATTTTAATGTTCATTTAAGATACAGACAATGTATTGAATCATTCATTTTATTTTATGTATTTACCACACACGAACGCACACACATATACGCAACCCAAGGAGAATGATTTCAGCACAACGATACTCATACTATATGAATTCTTAAGAATTTTTTACTATTAGCGACACCTTTCCAATCAAAATTATTCTCGGAGCTCCTCTTCTGACACAAAGTTTCCCAACAGTCTCTCATTTACATAAATTCAAAGCAGGAATTAAAAAGAGAGTGAAATGCGATACATATTAAGAAAATACGTCGCGTTACAATGCATTTATTTGGGTTTGTTTAGGAAATGATTCAAATTAAAGCAGCTCTTCGAATTAGTCTTGATCAATGATATTAAAGAAACTAATGGAAACACCCCAGATAGCATGTACACTTGCAGCAAGTTTGATTTTTCTTGATATTAGCTTGTCATGACGAACTTGATGTGGCAACTTTGCAGCAAATTTCCAGCAAAGTAACAAAGCGTAATCGACCAACCCACTTGCAAAACAAGTTTTCTGTGAAGTTGTTATGACAAGCTTCACACCACGATTGCAAAAAAGGTTTACTGCAAAGATGATACACACACACTTACAGATAATCTTTTGTCTCTGTTTTAAAAAAACATCCGATTTTTAATAGCATTTCCTAGACCGTCCTTCTTTTTATTAATTCAATAAATCAATAATAATTTCATAAAAACTAAATGGGTCTTTTTATAAAAAAATTGAAAAATTCTTCATCTTTTTTAGTAAATATAGAACTCGCACTTTTTAAAGAAAACTATATCGCCTTTTTCTTAATGTTGAAAATTTAACGTTCATGAACAAAATTAAACCTGAA
Organism: Araneus ventricosus; assembly: GCA_013235015.1. Taxonomy (NCBI): domain Eukaryota; kingdom Metazoa; phylum Arthropoda; class Arachnida; order Araneae; family Araneidae; genus Araneus; species Araneus ventricosus. The sequence continues at coordinate 9,675 of BGPR01003903.1, forward strand.
AAACAGTCGACGTTTTTTGAAAAATAATAACTTGTATTTTGTCCCATTTTAAAAGCAATTACTTTTGAACCCTAATTTCATAATTTATTCTACTAGCAAAACGCTCGAAAACGAAAATCGCTCTCTCTTTGACTTCAAATCATATTCTCAACTCAAAATTTAAAAAAATTAATGAAATCAAGAAAACTGTTTAAAATAAATCGTATAGATGAAATATCTATTAGCGCAATCTATCTTCTCCTTTCAGAGTCTAGCTGGCTGAGTGGTTAGGGCGACAGGTTTCGGACGCGGTATGTCGGCGGTTCGAATTTGAGGTTGTCTTCGTGCTCTGTTTGTTATATAGTTTGCAATGAGTTTGACGTGACAAATTTGACACGTGGTGACTAACTCGTTTGCGTTCACTTGTTTCAAGCTCGCATTCTTGTCGTGACATTCTTGCCGCAAGTTTGCAGATTTGCAGAGTAAGATTGCTACAACTTTGATGCAATCTAAAATTGCTATCTGGGTCCACAGTGGCTTGGTGATAAGTCTTGGAGATCGGAAGATTCCGGGTTGAAAATCAATTCCACCCAAAACTTCCATGTTAAATCTGAGCTTGGAGATCAAACGTTCTGAGTTTGCTATCGCATAGAAGTTTAGAGAGTTGGAGTACTTGCTTAGGTATCATCTCATCCTCTGACGACAGTTTCTACCTACTAACTTTTACCTTATAAATATATAAGAACTAACAATACATCAAGACGTTCTCGACAAATAAAGGTTTTATTGGGATAATATTTCCCGGTATAAGAACCCATTCTACACTAGACCAAGAATTCCCCATTCGTTAACACTACTCCAGACAGGACCGGACAAAGCCTTGTAGGAGCCCATAGGTAATGCAAATCTGGGGCATCCCCAACCTCCCAAATCCAGATATTTTTAATTAATCTTAATTTAATTGCTATCAAAGCAATTTTGAAGTGACAAAAATTATGACAAACTAAAAGAATAAAACATTTACCTGCGGTTCATCTTCAAGAGAGTTGTTTCGATTATAAAAATTAATTTAAATTTGAAAGTAATTTTAACCAAAATGGTAAAAGAGAAACCTACAAAACTTTATCACACAATTTAAATAATCAGCTTAATTCTTAAAAAAATACGTTTTCCAAAACTGATGACTTGTGAGTCAGTCACCAACTGCGAAGAATCCTTACTGATTCATTAGCGAACTTGAAAACATGAAAAATTCCTATGAGTAATGTTCTGAAATTTAAACGATATTTGATTTTAATATGATTACATGGCCCTTGTAAATCAAATGAAAGCGCAAAGTTGCCCTGAAAATAACGTAAAAAATCTTGAGGCCCGAAAGTTGCGGAGCCCCCAAGGCAGTTGCCTGCTTTGCCTATTAAATAATCCGGCCCTGTCCAGAGAACCCTATTATCAATCCATATAAATAAGCTTCGTTTAGTACATATCTTTTGTATCTTCGTAGGACGGTAAGATATCCGGTATAGGAAAAGCTGGCAACCCAGATGTTATGGAAGGCGTAACTCCGGGGATGTTGGTGGGTGTCTCTACAGAAGTGATTGCGGGGGAGGGCCACATTCTAACAGCTGGTGGTATCGACAGTCACATCCACTTCATCTGTCCACAGCTTGTCAGGGATGCCATAGCGTCCGGCATTACCACCATGATCGGGGGCGGCACAGGTCCAGCCACAGGCACAAGAGCGACGACTTGCAGTCCTGGACCTCACCATATAAGGTAAAGCTGTAACAACAATGGATTTATAAGAGATATGCATATAAGAAAGATAGAAACTGTCTGTTTACAATCTTACTGATCCCTAATAATAATAAAAGTAAATGTATTTGAGTCTGTTGGCGCTCTATTTCCATCTATTCTAGTAGAGTACTCTCTTATAGAGTCAGACGTAAAATGTATTTCGCTTCGGTACTAAAGTATTTTGTCTTATTCGCAAATGTTAATGATCGCGCAAATAATGATTAAAAAACCTCGTCTCGGGAGGACGATAAAATATTGTGAACTCCGAAGCGTCAGAATAGGATGTTAATGCAGGAAAAAATCAATGAAAAGTTTTTGAAACTCTACAATGCTTGGATATTATTTATTCCTTTTAACATGAATAGAAAACGTTTAGTTTTTGACAGTTTCCATTCTTAATATGATGCGAATGTGAAGTGGAAAACCAGTTTTAGTTAAGTAATCCTCTTCGTGTAAAAATTTTATTCCTTTTATGTTTTACAGAATACTGCTGTAGTTGACTTGAGCGTAAAAATCAAAATTAAATGTTAACTTTTGCAATTAGGAAAATTAAAGTTCAACATTTTTAATATCAATTTTATGACGCTGATCACTATGAAACTCAAATAGTTCTTTGAATTTAATTTTTGAAAATTCTTTTTATGGAAAAATTATATCGAACAATGAAACTGCGAGTTACTTTTTATTAGATAATTTAAAACTTCGGAATGGCAACAGATATATCATAATGAAATCTGACAAATAAAATTCATTATTTAATAAACGTGTTTGAAAACTAAGTTTGAGTTACAGGAAATTTCGAAATCTTTTTTTTCCTATAAATTTTTTTATTGGAGAATTTTTTTTTATTAATTGCAGGTTTATGATAGAATCCACCGATGGATTTCCCATGAATTTTGGCTTCACAGGTAAGAGCGCATTATATACTTCTTAATTCTTTTGTAAGTAAAAATCAGATTTTTGTATATTTAATCATTAAATTAATCCTTTATACTGTCCAGTCGAATGGATGTTTTTCTTATATATTAACCCTTTCTAAGGCCGTGGGAAGTATACTTCCCACCAAATTCATCGCTTTTTAAATGCAAATTTGAAGTTGACGTAAGTTCTCGCCAAATTAATTAACAACAAATTAATGTCATCCAATAGACAAATGAAATTCATTTCTTAAATTAATCTCAATCCCAAAGATATTTTAAAAGTACTTGAAAAATGGCCCTTTAATGGGTTAAATGCCTTACATCTTATTGTAAAGTTTACCATAACCCAATATATCATACAAATGGGTGAAGAAAATATTGTATCATGGCGTCTAATCGCCTGGTATATTATGTACATGGTTATTCAGAAGTACAGAGAAACTTTAAAAATCATTAATTCGTGATCGAATGAAGATGGAAAGATGCCATTTACCCATAAAAAATGGAAACTAAACTGGACCTTTTGTCACCAGAATTTATTGGTAACATAATTTTACAGTTTAAACAACCAAATATTACAATTGTCGGACCGATTCATAACACATTGAACATTTTTAAGTCGTTACCAATGTGTCATCAGTCATTCAGGAGTACGGCTGTCAGATGAGAAACAATACTTTTTCTCACAGCATTAAACATCATTTCTGATGGCATGAGAAAACATGAATAACGCATATGCCATTGTTAACAATTGTATTCGCAAGATTGCTTACTATCAATCTGAATTGAGATCGATATTCAGCAGATTTACCTAATAAGGGCCATCAGCAATTAATTTTTTTCATGAAAACAATTTTAATGAGTGCAATCCACAAGGGAAAAAATAGAATTGGTACTGCCATCTATTGTCTTTATTAGACATTAAAAACGCATTCTTTCTAATAAATCTTCAAAAAACTACCGCCTGGATAAGATAAAAACTCATAAAAAGGTGGTTCCGACGAGAAACCACTGCCCTTGAAAAGGTTTATGCGTAGAGGACTTAGAGTGTGTATGGTTATCATATTCTTTCATAATGCAAATGTTTTAATTTCTAAATTCTCCGTTAAAATTTGTAGGAAAAGGAAACACCTCTGATTTTGGGAAGTTGTCGCAAGCCCTTGTAGAGCAAATAGAAGCAGGAGCTATTGGGTAATTGCCTTTTAAAGGTATTTTTCTGCTAATTATTTCTGTGCAGTTTAATAATTTGCGCAAGGTACAAAGCTCATTAATCACGCCATTTTTAATATATTTTTATAACAATTAAAAAAAAAATACCAAAGTGCAGTGTTTCTCTGGATTTTTTCCCATATTCATATATTTTTCGTTTAATCAATGCATCTAGTAATGGATCCAATGGCTGAATTTTTGACTTTTTTTCTTCTCAATCAGAGAAGCTAAATGATGAGAGATCTTCCACAAATTGATGTTTTTTAAACTTGAATTTACGAGTAGCTTTATTGAATTGTGTTAATATTGAGTGTGCTGAATACCCAAGCAGACTTAGTATAAATTAAGTACACAATTTAAATTGAAATTCGATTATTAGTATTCGAAGATTCGTGTTTAAATAATATCAATTTGTGGAAAAAACTCCACATCATTTAGCTTCTGTTAGAGAGAAACAGAAATTCAACTCGCTAGAATGCCGCTATTTTTCTAAATCTTAACGATATTCAATGAAATTTTTATAGAAGTTGCCCTATGTATATGGTTTGAAAATTATGAAAGAAAAATTATGCTATGTTTATAAGAATTATATAAAAATTATGGACATGTGCAGTTAAAAATTATTTACTAAAAATACCCATATTTAACGGTATTTGCTGGCAATTTTAATATAATACATCATATTATATACTCAGCTAGATTTGTATAATTCGGTTGAAAACTCTGCATGTTACAAACCAAAAGCATGCAGAAAAATTTGTGATTTTTTTAAAAAAAAACTTTTATATCTCCCTGAATATACCTGATATTTTGACAGGTAAATATTGAAAATGCAGGTAAATATTGTTCGCAGCAAACAAATCCATTTACAGAAGCGACAAATCATTATTATCTTTCTACGAAACGGAATGAGCCCAAATCCTTTACTTTCTCATCAATTTTTGGTCAATGCATTAAAAGCCCTTGTGACTGAATTTTCACTTAGAAATGGGATTTCAAACCTTTTATTTAAATGGCCGAAGTTCAAGAGCAGTTCTTCCAGACATTCTGGAGAAATTAAGAAAAAAAAAGAGTTTAACTGATAATCGAACCTAATCCTAGCAAGTGACTGTCTCCAAAAAGAATGACCGATTTGTACTAGTATAAACCATAAAAGCAGAACACCAGTACAACCGTAAAAAGGTTTCAAATGACTTCAATAAATGCATTAATTTATTATGGAAATAATGCAGAGAAAGAGGTCTGAACAACACGAATCATTTGTTTTTAAAAGCATTTATTTATATGATTTATGAGCATTTATTTAGAAAGTATGAGAAAGTTTGTTCTACCAAATTTTCTTTAATTTATTGTTCACTAAAATAATGTATCTCAAATGGAGTCACAATATCGTTAAACGATAGCTTGGAGAAATCCGAGTACAATTGTAGATAAATGGACTATTACGTTTTTGTTTAAATAAAAAGAGAGAAGAATTATCAAACTGTTTCAGAGCTGCACAGGGAGATGTATTAACCCTTAAATGCCCGATTTTTTAAAAAAAAGTGTTTAAAAATTCTTTTTGTGTTTCATTTCTTGAATAAAACATGGAAAAAAAGCTTCAAAGAATTCTATTTTGTTTTAAGTATGGTTTATGACTAAAAAACAGTTTATCAACTGACAACACTGGGCTTTATTTCAGAAAAAAAGTCCTTGATAAAATTCTATAATATTAAACACAGATGAATGTTAATAACTAATAATAAGGTTAAGGAATTTCCTTCAACATTGTAGAATAAAATATGGTAATCTCAAGCGTACAAACCAAGAAAAAAAGTGCAGCCTCAAGTTAAAAACATCAATTTATTTTTAACAGCATTCAGGCTGCCATCTATATGTTGTAAATTGATTTAAAAACATTTCTAGTATATATCCTATTGGCAACAACAGGCATTAGAGTTTGTCTTATTCTCAATATTTTAGAAGACAAAATTGTGTATGTTACTTAAAGGCAACATATAGCATTTAAGGGTTGAAGAATATTTAAGCTACATCGCAATTAATAACACATGACTTCTTAAAATCGAATAAGAATACAAATTAAAGTACCTATAATTAAACTATGTTCTCGTCTTTTGTTAATGTCATAAAATTGGTAGAAGGATGTTTCCGTAGTGAAAGTGTACCTCAAAAAATCACAGCAGATCATCTTTCTCTAATATGCGAATGAGTAGAACTAAAAAAAGTAAAAACACTTATTAACATAGCCAGAATAGAATTCAAGAATTAGGTATCGAGGCAAGCACAAGTAAAGAACAGAACGAATATAAATTGATTCTAACGCAAGACAGTTTAGTGTGAAGTGATGTGCATGATCAATTAATGTTCCGAGTCTCTCAAAAAAAGGGCCAGTTTTCCAAACATTATCAGGGTGAGAAACATTCCAGAGGTTGTTTCTTTTTAGTTTCCTAAAACGAATATTTCGGTTGTGTCTGACATCTATCCTTTCTTGAGATGGAACTGAACACTAACTTCATAGTGATTATTATAATTAATACCATTTGATATAATCAGAAAGATTAGCTAAAACTTAATTTAATAAAAGTATTATGCTTATCTTTCTTTCACAATCGAATTGATACCTATTATTCGTTGGTAACAAGAAGGCGGCTGTGAAGTAAGCATCACGGGATATCATAGTCTATTTTGCTAAGCTAGGAGACTTCAACACAGTTGTATTCATTACAACCTTGTTGTTTCTCCGCTACATGATCTCCATATCGTATTTTTCACCCTCTCAGCAAATGTACTTGTCCGTCTGAGGTCGAAGATCACCTACCATCTCTTGCTGGAAGCACTATAGACAACAAGTACGAAAATAATAGGATACCATACTTATTCACGTAACTAAAATTTTGCAAAAAAGATTGTGAATTCTGTGCTTCGTCACCAAAATATATACCAGTGATTCAAACAAATATTTAGCTTTATTTTCATTTCAAAAATTATTATTACCTAAAGCTTAATTTCCATTTCAAATCGAAAATTTTAAAATATATTTAATTTAAGGAAAATCAATTTGGAAAAGAAAAGATTTAATAAAAGGGAATGACTCTAAACTCTGCAATATTATTCGAGTCAATGTGTTTTCGAACGAAGTTTAATCTTGAAATTCAAGAAGTTTTTCCTTTCCTTTTTTTAATTATTTGAAATAGCAGGAAGAAGCTCTTCCTGTAGGCGCTTATTTTTCGATTTGATATTGATTCACACAATATTTTCGCGCAAAATCCAAGAAAACGAGATAAAAACATTTGCAGAGTGGTTTGCAGCGGATAGGCATTCCTCGGATGTGGATCTGAAGTTCTTACTAATGTTGTTAGAGAAGTTAAATTTTTTCTACGCTAAAACGATGTTTTTGGAGAATTCTAAAAATGTTGTTTTCAATTTTATTCCAATAAAAAAAAACTAGAACAAATATTTCTTAATTTTTTAACGATGGATTAAACTGAACTGCAAGACAAAACCGAATAAAAATAAGCCCAGATTATTTTTGTAAAAATATTTTATATAATATACTTTTGTTACTGTATATGATTCTTTTAGTTGGTTATAAATGCTTTTGCTTCGAATTCAATCTGTTTTGTCCGCTTTGCGTAATAATATCAAACAAGACTCAAAATCTTAAATATGCAAAAACTTGAATTGCCTTAAAAACAAATCTCTGTTAATACATTCCCCCAGAAAAAATATTAGAGTTTCGGTGGCCTAGTGGTAAGGTCTCAGATTCGGGGCAGTTTCGAATTCCAGTTTCGAAACCCGATTCCACTGATGATACGTCGTGTACTGGACCTGTTGCACGTTAAATCATACGTAAGGATCAAACGTCCTTTCGTTAGTGTGGTGTGGAAGTTTGGAAAGGGGGTGCCAGCTCAGGTGACGTCCTCGTGATGAAGAGACCCGTACCAAAATAGCCCTCGTGTTGCTTCAGAACGGAACGTTACTATAACTTAACCAAACCCAAGAAAATTAAATACGTTATAAACTATATTCATAGAATTTTTAGAATATACCAATTCAATGCTAATTTAATCGAGCAGACGTAGTGAGCAATTTTTTATCTGTAATTAAAAGTTTTAAAAAATAATAATACAGTCATGATCACTTGAATAGCCTCACCAATAATAAAGCATAAAATATTTTTAATTAGAATTATCTTTCAGAGAAATAAATTTTAGCGATAGTAAAGATGTTTTTATAATCCTTTAATTCAAAATAAATATAAATCATGTATTTTATGCAAATTTCCCTGTTTCATGAAATGGCGCAGTAAATACCTTGTCACAAGAATGGCTTCACAATTTTCAATTTAGAAAATCTAGAATTCTAAAACAGAAATTTTCTATTTGATTGCTTATGGTTATCCTGTGTAAACAAACGTTAAATCTGGTTGATTCTTTTGTAAACTGGGCCAAGCATCTCGCCTTAGCAAAGATAACAATGCCCAGGCTAAAATTTTGAAATCTGAATATTTCTTGTACCGGGAAATTGGAAAAAAATAATCGAGTCCTTAAATTATCAACAATTTTTTTGAAGGATGTGCATAGTTACTGTAAAAGAAATAAACGAAGGACTGCTTTAGCCAAAGCGGCCAAAGAAGAAAAGCCGCTTGATTCTCTTTGCCCCATCGAATTCGCATCTACCAGTCAGAAGAATTGCGAATCGAAAGGAGAATAAAAGCTTCAATTTCAATCGCTAGAAGGATAATTAAAAAAGTGAAAGCATTAAAAGGTTAAACGGCTGAAACTAAGACGCAAACCGTAGATGATAGAACCTTATCATAAGATGCAACGGCTTCTCTTTGTAAAAGAGTGTATATTTTGGGCTTCTGAGTAAAGAAACATAACTTTCACCGAGTAACATTAATATTTTAGAAGTAATTTACAGGACAGCTCTGCATTTTGCAATAGGTCTTCCCAAATGGACTCCAGTTCCGACGCTCATGAAGGAGGCCGGTGAGTTTCCGATAGCACTCAGAGTTAAAATGCTGGTTGAACGTTTTAGGATTAAGCATTTATCCTTTGGCAAATCTTCTCCTTTATTTCAATTTCTTGTTGCTTTCCCCAATCCTCCAAGATTAACGAAACCCGTTTCTCTCAACCATTATTTTGCAGATCGCTTTAACGATATTAATTTTAAAGTCAATGATCTTATTCCTACTTATCAACCATTTAATCAGAATGAAAAAGTTGAATTTCTCATCGATTGCCTTCCCTTTCAAACCAAAAAAATCCTACAAATATAATTAAAACTTTTTTCATTGATCATAAAAATAAATATTGACAAAACAAAATAGTAATAGCAACAGATGCTTCTAAATCTCTTCAAAAATGTACCGTCGCAATAGCTAATATCAACACCGGTGAATCCTCTTCAGTGTCTATTTCAACCACAATTGCATTTTTACTGGTGAGGCAATGACACTTATTCATGCTATATCACAATTCGTAAATGCAGATCGACAATATGCCATCCTTACTGAGAGTATTTCTGTTCTTAAAGCGTTAAAAGCTTCAAATATAGGCATTCTAAACGTGTAATTAATCTTCTTGCTCATCAGATTTCTACAGTTATAGAAAAAATAATTTCGATTGAATTTGTTTGGACTCCAGGACATTCGAGTCGATAAACGAGAATGAATTTGTTGATTCATTAGCCCGTGATGCTCCGAACACTAAACTATTCAGTTGGATGTCTCATGAAGATCTTGGTTATAGTGCAAAGAAGTTTTATGAACAAGAATTCAATAAAATATGGCTAAATTCTAAATATAGCACTAAATTTTCACATCTTAGTACCATTAAACAAGAACACAGAATCCTTCCTCCTAATCGCAGGACTGATGTTCTGCTTTCACGCTTTAGAACGGACACTTATCCCCATAATGTTAAATTACATAGATTTCATCTGGCTTCGTCGCCTATGTGCAAATTTTGTTCACAGGAGGAAACCTTAATTCATATTCTCTTTGAATGCACGAAATATTCCCCTCAAAGCGAAATTCTGCGTCAGAATTTCGATGGTCTTCCGCTTTCCTTTTCTTGTCTTTTCAATCTTACAGTAGATGCTAAGAAGAAAATTCCTTTTGTTTCTAAGTTTTTACAAGATAGTCATCGTATTCGTTCTATTTAAACTTCCCATAGATTAGTATTGTTTAACGGATAAATAGAGATAAAGCAGCTGGATCAGCGAGCATACATCTCAAATACTTTTACTACCAACTTTCACTGATGGGAAAAAGTTCAAATTGATGCACCGGACGTGTTTTCCTAATTAATGCTATGATTTAATGATGGAAGAGTGAATTCTATCGCGTCGAAATTCGTGTTATGGCTCTGTCCTGTATGGAGAGCAATTACCGAAAATGTCATTAAACAGTTGTTTGTTATTCAAAATATCCAAGTTTTAAAGTGATCCCCATTTTTCCCAGACTTAAATAGTGTAATAGAAAATGTCAGGGGCATCGTGTCTCATGACGTTTACCGTGATGAGCAATATGACAACCGTCGTAATGATCTAATCCAAGCCATACAAGCATCAGGCAACCATAAACGGAGTCACTCCTGTCCTGCCTACGCATCCAGAGACCTTGACTGACAGTCGCTGCAATAGCTCGGGTACTGACGCTGGAGTCCTTGTAGTCATCACCTGCCACTGCCCGACCCCTCCCGAAGGAGGTACGTACTATCACTAGAAGGAGGTAACTCGACCCCCATCATTATTGTACCCCTAGGAGAAGGTAGAACCCACTTCTTTATCCGTTGGCTTCTCATACACGTACTCGTACTACTCATACCACTCCCCCACGAAGGAGACAAGTATCAGGTAAGGAAAATATCCCCCGGACACTGAAGGCTTCATATTGTTACAGTCATGGAAAGTCGCTTCCCAGCAATGCAAGTCTTATGGTTGGGAAGAGAGTTTTACAAGGTGAAGCATGGAGTGACGTCAGCGACTCTTATGGCACGCATGACCTTGGCGACAAACTTGGCGACCATTTTGGCGACCTTGGCGACAAACAGATGATTCCCGAAAATGCAACCCTTTTCTCGATATTTCTATTAGGGGCCGAGATCTAGGTTTTTCCTGAAAATTCTATGTGACGTCACGGCCTATCGGGGAGAGTATATAAGACCGCGTTTGGATCACGGTAGTGTCTTTGATCGACTGGTTACTTCACTTTGAAGCGTGAACGTCTTCGGAGTTCTATCCGCTGTGTGAGCTAATCAACTGGTGAGCTGAGCTGTTATTGTCGTTACTAGTTATTTGCTGACTGTTTGTGATGTTAGATATCAAAGTGCTGAACTGTCATTACCTGTGAATTGTTGTCTATTTGCATTGGTAATCTGTGCAAGGACTATTGTTTCCTGTACCTGTGCTACGTGTTTTCCTGCATATTTGTAAATAAACCTTCATTCTCCATTATCCTGCGTGTTGGACTGTTTACACCACACACCCACGGTAAGATTTTGTGCAACAATATGATTCCTTAACAAATGGAATTTTCCAATTGATAATGGTACAAGGGAGCCATCAAAGAACTGAAATATTATTTTTCAGCCTTAATTTAAGGAAATAACACTGAAGCTGTTCAAGAAAATGGTCATATTGTTAGTAAATTAGTATTGTTAAATAATTCATACGTAAGAAATCTTTTTTCACAATTTTGTTATTATAGATGAAAATCCATATAATAAGTTTATCTTTGTAATGAAAATAAATTTTTATTTAATATGGCAAGTTTCTTTTATGAGGCTGTTTAAATGATCATAACTGTATGACGACTCGGATGAGATAAATTGTTGTTACTCAGAATAATATGTCAAGTAATCGATGGATAACAATACAATCAGCATAAACATCCATTATAAAATAAAATAACTCATTCTTTTTAAGAATTTATTAGTTTTATTATTTATTTTATAGAAGTTTATGGCAACAAGGCAAACAATTTATTTATAATTGTTTAACAGTAGCAAGGGCATTCTACTAAGGATTATTTACCTTCTGTACTTTCTAACGGAATGTCGGGCGATTTATTTATTTATTGCTCATCAACAGTCTATGACAAAAGCATTTATATTACAGATAACTTGCTTATTTTCCTTCATCCAGCTTTGAATCGCATTATCTTTATCTTTCTTACTGTCACAAATTATTCGCCAATTTCGTGTACGATAAATAATAAAGATCTATCTTAGTTTTTTTATTATAAAAATACTATTTCAGTTTTTTATAAACGTATACAAATTTAGATCTATAAGTTGGTGATTTAAAGTGGGCTTCAGATGAAGGAGAAAAGCACAGTTTAATAATTTAATTATTTGTATTATGAAGAAAATGTCACAAAATGAGCAATACTTCCTTCGGAAATATTGGTTCAAATTAGTTTTCTTTGAATTTTCCCCAAGAAAAAAATTCTCTTTACGTTTTTCCCGGCATTAGTTTTTAGAGAAATTAATTGCTTTGGATTTTTCGAAACTCTACGTGAGCTAAAAGCTTCTATTTTTTATATTTATTTATAGGAATATTGGCTTTTAATCATTAGCGTTATTTCGAAGAATACTTAAGCGACAGCTGTGCACTTATTTTTAATGAATTTACTTCTTTTAGTGGCATCACTTTTTCGTAATTCAATAACTAATTCAAGTTTTTCATCGCAAAAGGGTTTTTAATCTCTTAAGGACTTCGCTGATGTATGCTTTCAGAGAGTAACATCTGTTGGAATCAAGTCCACCACCCCACACGCACACATACACCGTGATTGTTCTCAACTAAAAAATGCACTTGATGCGCTTTTTAGAACGCATATTTTACTCTCAAAAAGTTAAGTGAAATTCTTTTTTCTGTATATTTTAGAAAAAACAGGTTTTTACGTTATATTCTGCATAATAGAAATTTTATATCAAGGTTTTTTCATTGCCACTTTTCAGCTTTATAACATCAGTTAGAAAAAATGCTGAGTTTTTTTCTTTTTTCAAAGAACTTTCGAAAGAGAATCTTAATTTTTTAAAAAATAAAATCAATTTTCTTCACTTTTGTATGCATGTTATGTTACAAGCTTTTCTAGCATGTGTCCAAATTTTAAATCCTCTCATAATGATACAATGGATAATTTACTATAAATCTTGAAAATAAGTCATCTAATACGTTTTATATGCATAACATTTTTACATATAAATCTCTTAGTCCAATGATTTTGAACTTTTCAATATTTGGTAGTATACTTTCTGGTATTTTCCAATAAATGTTACAATTTGAAATAATTCACATCCAGATAACTTTAATTACTTTCAAGTATTATTGAAGTTTTAAATTAAAAGCTTTTTTTAAATTCTGGGTTTCAACAATTAGTTTCTTCCAATTTTACAGTTTTTTCCTACCTTTGCGTTCTTTTTATTCTATTTCACACCTCCTAAAATAGGGAAAGCTTCACAGAATTAGAGGAACTGTTTTAGTACATATTATACACATAATTATCTTCCTTTAAATATATATATGATATAGTTTCGCATCTATGGACTTGTGTATGATTTATTCATCAAAATAAAGAGCTTTAAAAAGCTTTTTTTTAATACAAAAATTACGAAAAAGCGTTTACAAAAATTGGAAGAGAAAATAAAACCTTCTTTCCTACTTTAAAACAGTTCTATATCATTTTTAAAATATTGAAGCTCCCTATTTTATTAGCAGTTGTTGAACCCGTAACTTATAACATAATTTAATTTATATAATTCAAAAATCTATTTTTATCAGTAAATAAATTATAAGTAAAGTATAAAATTTTAAATAGTAATAAATTGTAAGTATTATTAGTAAATTATTATTATAAATATTAAATTAATCTTCAATAAATACTTTTATTTTTAGTTATTCTGAGTTTGCGATTATATTTACTTATAAAAATATATTTTATCAGTTTAACTTCTGTACAGTATTTTTGTATAACTTTTATTTAATCTTATTAAAAATTTGTTGAAATTTCTTCAATAATTTTGAAACAAATTTCTGCTAAATATGCAAGTGATTCCTTTAAATGATATTTTATTTATATAATCTATGTTTGAATTCCTCTCTGGGCATTTGCAATTCAACGACTTTAATAATCCTACATTCGGAATAGATTGCTATTCTAAATTCAAAAACAGCAAACGATAATAAACTTGTAGAAATATTTACTTAAGCAAGAATTAAAAATAACATTACATTCAATTGTTTGCTTTATTTCTGTAATGCTTGAATAATGTTAATTTGATTTCCATCTATTCTTTTATCCCTGAACTGCAAGTCTGAAAATTCACGAAGACTGGGGATCAACACCTGCGGCTATTGATTGCGCTCTGACAGTTGCCGATGAATTGGATATTCAGGTATTGCTAACGTTATTAAAATCTTAAATGTATTGAGTAAAGACATCTGTTCGAACTGATTTAATTTACAAACTTCATCATTTTGTAAAAGTTCAAGTTGTTATTAGCTTTATTAAAGGAATTTTGAGATCGTTTAATTCTTTAAGAAAAGAATATTTATAATTTTGGATGACATAGCGTTTGTTTGGCATCTGCGCTATTGTACGTAAAGCCAGCCATTCACTTCACAGACAAACTGTATATTTTGGAAAGTGAGAAGGAAAAAGCGATAAAAATATATGGAAATGAGCCAAACGGCTTGCCATGGGTGGAATTCAGCCTGGAATGAAATTGGAACGAAAAATCAGAGGCACCCTGAAAGAGGCTATCGAAAAGAACAATGCCTTGCGTAGAATGAAGCCTCGTTACGAGTGTAGCTTAAATTAAAATCTGCTGGCCTTGCGTAGATTGAAGCCTCACTTTCGAGGGTAGCATAAATTAAAATCTGCTGACTGGGGAAAATCGAAGAACGATTGACAAGCAGCTGCAGAGAGGGAAAGAAAATCGCTCCCCCCTACCTTCGTTCAGAGTTACTGTTCAGCAACGGATTCCGAGACTAACACGTTTGGACGATTTTACACCGGAAAGGGGTGTCAGGCAATGAGTCATATGAGCGCATTTCCGGAGTTCTTTGTTAGATCACGATCAGTAAAATGTAAACATCACCCTTCCCTTCTTCACTTTCCCCCTATTTTGATGAAAATTACTCCGCCCGGCGCATGCGCAAAAGCGTGGAGGTGATAAACAATAGCGTTCTTTTAAATGCAAGTGAATGGCGTGCCTGTATTTTTCGATTAAAATGGGTGGATAAAAACCCGTCTGGGACAAATGGCATGGCTATACTTCAAGTGAATGGCCGGCTTATAAATGGCATCATTTGACAGACGTTCTAAAGTGGGAAATTCGCCTGACGAACCATTTTGTTTTAGTTGATGAACATTAGTTCTTCTTTACATTGACCATTATTTATTTTGTGAATATCTTCCTTTTTGTAAAGTTATGCTTATTTGAAAACATTTTAATTCACAGATAACAATTACATAAGATATTTTTTCATTTCAAATATCAATTTATTGACAAGTCCGTGTTGTTGAGTTAAATCACTCGCCGTAAAGATGTGAATTCATTTCTTCCGACGGTAACTCCAACCGAAAAAAATTACTTTATCGGTTAATTTACTTTAAAATTACTTATTAAATGTGAAAATAGATAGTCAAGGAAGCAGGAGAGAAACGATCTTAACGAAAAGGGTTTTATTTATTATTATTGTAAATTGATATCTTCAAGCTGAATGCAAAAACCAGTTTTTTTAAATGGTTGTAATGTGAAAAAATGGCTTCAGCAGTTCTTTTCAACACTCGGTAAACATAACAGCATTAAGTTTTGCTTGAGAATATTTCTTACCATCTGCAATAGCTTCTTAAGAAATTTGTCTATGTAAACACGTATCATATTAAAATCCATAATTTTCATAAGATTTTTACTTTCTCGTATACGAAGAGAAATTACTGTAAATTGTCGAAAAATTCATCCTTGAGATTTAGATGAATCTCCGCGTTTTGAGCTACACTGAGTCCGAAAGAAAACTTCTTGAATTATGCCTGTGGACACGGCAACTCGGAAAAAGTAACAAGCTATATGAATGAAATTTTGTATAGGTCCTTGCTCGAAAACTTCAGATCTGTATCAAATATTGGACTCAATCGATGAGTGGGAAGTATATTTGTCTTTCCGCCCGTATGCATGTGAACTTCATTACTCAAAATCTCAACGATTGATATAAATGAAATTTATGCATATGGCTTTATTACTAAGATTAATTTTGAATCGAATCCGTTAACGGGTTGTCTTTCTGCAGATCTATCTATTTCTTTGTAGGAGGAAGCGATAACTCAAAATCCTAGAAACGCAAATCTTTTGATTTTAGTACATGATGGTTAATCCAAAATTGTAGATCTGTGAGGCTAAATCCTCCAACCTGTAGGCTGTTTCCTGCCTGTTTGTATTTGAAAAAGATAACTCAAAAACCCAAGAAACTACATGAATGAAATTTTGTATGCGGACTTGACACCAAATATACGACTCATGCAAAAATAAAAATAAAGTTTTTCCCATTACAGATTTTAATCCACACTGACACACTCAACGAATCTGCTTGCGTCGAACAAACGATCGAAGCTTTTGGCGGGCGCACCATACACACTTACCACACAGAGGGCGCTGGTGGAGGTCATGCACCAGACATAATTCGAGTGTGTAGTGAACCCAACTGCATTCCTTCATCAACGAATCCAACTAGACCGTATACGCGCAACACAGTCGACGAACATCTCGATATGTTGCTTGTCTGTCACCACTTGGACAAGTAAGTAAGAGTTCTTGTGCATTTTCCAATAATCTGTGATTCATTTCCCTGTGCATGTATTTCTTTATTTAGTTTTTATGACTTACATTCTTGTTAAAGAGAATGCTCTCCTGAAGTGTCGATGCACATCATACCATAGCCACATGGTTGGCGTCACCATGCAGGTTATGTAGAAGCTTGAGCTTCTACATCGGCAGTCAACTCTTGAATGCGATAACTACTCGAAGTTTCTTTACACAACTATTACGCATTCAACTAGCTCGTGCAGGACTCAAAATGACAAACGCATATTGATAAAAAAAACTAAAATTTAATAAAATATAACAAGGATTTTAAATAAAGTTAACGTAAATAGTCATAAACTCAACATGTCGACATTGTACAGATGATTAAAAAGAGGAGAGAGAGTTCTAAAGATGATGCACAAAGTTTTAATGCAACTCGACTAGCACATAGCGCAAGCGCCAACTGCTCGGAACACGCAAGAACGAAGTGCTCTTGCCACAAGGTCATCTCCTACCGCCAAGAGAAAATCCCAGACACCAGACATGCCCGTTATGGAAACGAGATATTCCACTGCATTTTGGGACTGAAGAAAAGGGTTTTATTTCAATTGGCGCAGATAGAATCGGCGGAAGTCTCATTTCTTTTTATACTTCGGTGGAAAACGAATTCCTCGCCTAAAGAAGTGCGCATAGTTTGCCAATTGTTGCTGTTGATTTTATACCCGTTCCCCTAATTTCTTCGACTCGTCTACTTGTGACAACCCTGTTCAGGGTCTTTTTCGTAGCGTCAAGACAGCAACATGCACATTGCCTGAATGATGTCTTAAGCTGTACTGTGACGTCTTGCCCATTCTCTTGTGAAGCTTCAAAACGGGATCTTCATCTTTAAAATAATCTAACTAAATACAAATAAATCTATATCATGAAAACAGATCAAAAGATATAAATAAAGAGATACTAACTCTCTATTGCTACTGCAGACGAATACCTAATGATATCAAAAAATGTGTAGGACCATTACATGTTTTCTTAGCCCATGCTCATACCCGACTTTGCTGTACCAGAGGAGTAGCACTCAGGGTTGATTTTTCCTGCACAGTGGTGGCATATTACTGACCAATGTAGTCGAAAAGAAGAAAGATAAAGTTATAAATAAAGATAAAAACTGAAAGATAAAATTAATGAATAATTTCAGGAATTTGAAAGAGGATCTTGCTTTTGCTGAATCAAGAATTCGTGCAGAAACGATAGCGGCTGAAGATATTTTGCACGATATGGGAGCAATAAGTATCATGTCATCGGATTCTCAGGTAAATATGCTTGAGATATTCCTTTTATTACGGATCTTATTGATTTTTAACGTGGGTACTTCATAGATTGTTCGTGTATGTAAAAAGGAAGTAATGACATAGATGTTGCTCATGCTCATTTCGAAAGGATATTTTAGCTTTTATATTCACACGAACAGTGTTATAACGTCGAAGTAAATAGTAAGCATTTGAACAGTTAATGTGAACTAAATAGTCTTTTCAACTTATTATAATTGCCTTTCTCACTTTTGACTGCTTACGTTTTGTGTCAATCAATTTATAGTTTTGTGAGATTATCATCCCATGATTTTCACTTAGATAAGTCATTATTTCTTCTTTCTGTTATAATAGGCGTGTTAAAACATGGTAGAAAAGACTTCCATGAAGTCGATAAACTGCCAGTTTCAGGGCAAACTTTTAGATGGAACGTATGAGAGATAGCAGGAATTGACTGCTTACAGTCTTGGTTTATGAATTATACGGAGCGGAGGAGAAACATCCATTAATTTTTAAAAAAATAATGGCATGATTTGTTCGTAACTAGGATATTTATGATTAATTTATCATCGTCGAATCATCCTAAGGATTACCGTTGCACAGCAAAATGGTTGTCTTGATATTGTGTCGAAAAGTGATATGTAAGGGGATTACGAGGTAAATATAGTAATGGGTGATTGTATCTATAATTGTTTACGAATACTCGGAGGCAAAATTTGTTGGTGTGCTTAGGACACAGCCTATCCGAGTTTTTCCAATGAAGGAACTTGCAAACACATTACTCAGGGCCGAATTAAAATCTTTTGAGAACTAGGTTCTAAGCTATAACATTGGATGAGAGAGGAGTGTCGAATGGGTAGAGATAAAATATATATGTAGCATAAAATCAAATGCTTCCCAAGTTTATTGGCTATTTCGCACTAAAGATGTCCAAATGAGATCTGTTGTTTCATCCACATGTTATAGATTTATCAAATTCTCCATGGCTAAAATCTTTCATAGTTCTGATTTCAGGAGTTGGATATTTACACAATTTCGAAATTGCTCACTTTTATTGTTTTTAAATCACATAAAAAATAACTTCAGTAAATTTTATACAGAAAATGTAATGCATGAATCTTGTCAACAACTTCACTCCACCTGAAATACTTATTTTCAGATATTTATTGTATTAGAAATGAATTTATAAATCATTTGAATATTTAGTATCCTGATACTTCATTAACGTTAACTTTTCACAAAATGCCATAAAAGTAGGATTTGCTTTTGGCATTTTAACATGCTACAAAGCACCTGACAATACAGGGTGGTTATAAATTATTGGACCCATTTCAAAAATTAATAAAAAACTAATAATGTTACAACTAGTGTATTTTTTTAAATTTGAGAACATTTTAAGAAGATTTTTTATCGAGATAGGTAACGCGCCGTTACGGTTGTCTAGGTGGTCGTAAATTATTGGACATCTCCCATTTTTGGGAGCCATTATCTGAAAAAATATTAAAGTTAGTAGAAAAATAAAAGCATGTATTTGTACGGAATTTTACGCTCTTTAATTTGTTAAATCAATAATTATTCAAAAACTAAATAGTTTTTGAGATATTTAAGAAAAACTAAAAAAGGAAACCTGAAAACGTGAATCGGCTTCTGCTGATCGATAGCCATTGCTTATGGAAATCTTTCGCTGTAACAAATATAGAACGCCTTAATTGTACGCCACCTTTCTGAAAAAATCTTCTTTAATTGCTCTCTCATGAAAAAAACGCAGTTGTAATAATATTAGTTTTTTTTCATTAATTTTTGAAATGGGTCCAATAATTTATGACCACCCTGTATAGTCAATCTCTCTCTATTTACAGATTTCCAGACAAAAATCTAACGTTGAGAAGCCTCTCTTCCAACAATCAAATAAAAAAATTGACCGTTGTAGTAAAGCAAGATCCAGATTTTAATATGCTCTCCAAAAATCCAAGCTATCCTACTCTGAACGGGAAAGAACCCAACGTCTCTGTCCGCCAAAGATTAATTGACTGGACTGCATAAATTAGATTCCGTCGTAGCCGAACAACGGTAATTTACTGTCCAATGGATTAATTGAATTAAGGGCGCTTCGATTAGGCGAAGCTTTACACAATGATTTACTTTTACTGGCGGCCTTCAAACTGTTACAAGTTAATGAGAATGTCTTAGTAGAGAGTTTTATAGTCTTTTGTTTATTTGCGGGCGTTGGGACTTTTGGTGAGGGAAATGGAACTACCACCATAAAACTTGATAGAAATCTCAACAGGAAAATAGTTTATATGGTTAATTTAGTATTAAATTCTTTATTGGAATAGACAATTTCTAAAATGACCATGTGCTTTTTTCAACACAGTGTTGTTTTTAGACTGACGTAGGTTCTGAAAATTGAGTGATTTTGAGGCAAAAATCTTTCAAAACGATCTACAGTGCAGACTGTTGACTAATTAAGCATTAGAACTTTTCTTCACAATGAAGTGCGAGTATTCCCCTATATTTCAATATTTGTCGACATTGTATTGAAAGAAAAGGTTGGAACATTTAAAATAATTTTCCTTTCAGATTAGCAAACTTCTTGAATGGCATCTGTAGAATTCAGAAAGTTTCATAATATAAAATGAAAAATACTACTTCTGAGAGTGTCGAAGAACAAGTCAGTTGCGCAATGTGGCTATTCATAATACGTATAAACGTGTTCAATTATTAAAAAAATTGATAACTTTTTAATCGTAAAAAAAATTATATTTTCAGGCAATGGGTCGAGTGTCGGAAGTTATTTGCCGCACATGGCAAACTGCGGACCACATGAAAATAGCCAGAGGACCTCTACCAGAAGATTTCAGCTACAACGACAATTTCCGGGTGAAGCGATATATCGCCAAATACACTATCAATCCTGCCATAGCCCAAGGCATATCGCATGTGGTTGGATCCATAGAAGTAAGAAGTTTGCTAATGTCTTATTTTCGGTTAATTTTACATTTTATTCGCACTTGAGTTTTATATAGCAGTACATGAAAAATTCATTTAACGAATCAATGGAAATTTTTATTATTATTCTAGGACAAATTTTTTGAATATTTTGAAAGATATACTCTTAGCCGTTATGTGAGTTTGTAATTATACAATTGTCTGAAGAAAAAGTTATGTTTGACATGCTTACTATTTATATACATGACATACTTCGGTATTTACGTTAAATGTTCATAAAATATTGCAAATTGGGTTCGGATGCTACGTCACATTTGCAATTAAGTTGACTATATTGTTACAAACAAAGGAGTAAAGTAATAATAAGTTTAAATTACAACTAATTACTCTACCTGTGGACGGATTTGGTCAGAAATTGGATACAAATCAGCAAGTTTGGTGTAAAGATGACATGTCAACTTTTATTTTACTGTTTTATGTCTTTTTGAGTTATCGAGTCTATGTTCACATAAATAGACTGACAGGTAGGCATTACTCCTTAAACTGTATTATTCGGACTCAGACAGGTCAGAAATATTAAGCTTCATCAAAATCTTGATTTTTTGACAATTGCAGTATCATCATCTCTTTGTAAACTTCGTATCCCTATTAGCGCAAAATCGTCTATAGTATCGCTACGATATCTTCAAGATATTGTACGGAAGTATCGTGGAGATAAACAATATCTTGTTCTCTCGCATTCCTATTAGAACAAAAAGGTAATGACTAAAATTTAAAAGCTTTCTAAATAAAGGAATATAATTTTATGGACTTTAAAAATGGTGAAAGGTGAGCGTGATGAATTTTAGCAAGTTATAAAACCGAAGTGGAGTGGAAAAATTTAAACGCTAAATATTTTAATTTGGCATTCTAACGGACTATAACAAGCAGACACAAGACAGTCACACAATGGCAGTGAAATAAAGTGATGTTTCAAACATATGAATCATCTACTGAAAAGGCTTCTTAACTTATAGAGATAATTAGTTATGGCTTACGGGTTACTTTTTCCAACAAACAATAAAGAGTTGTATATCACATTTTGCATCTAAAAATTATTTTAAGGATCATTCGAGAAATCAGAATTTTATTATTTAACTGCCATTGTAAATAGTACTTCCTTCTCCCAACTTCATTTGTGCGATTTGCATCTACCAACAAATTAAGAAAGAAAAAGCAAAAATAAATTTGGGAAAACTTGGTTATTAAAGTTATCTATGCGTTTTTTAAAGTGTGTTTGTGCTTCTGCCACATTTCTTAATATAAAATTGCAAATTAGGTCGCTATGTTCGATTTTGTTCTCTCGTTTCTCGAACAAGTCCATTTACAAGTTCGAAAAGTTTCTGTAATAATAGTTGCGTAACAATAAAAAATAGGAAGAAATGAAACAATGAAAACTGATGAAAAAACCTTTGACGTAGGCCAAAAGACAGTTAGGAAGGAAACAGCCAAGTCTCTTCAGTAATATTTTAACTTTGTCGACACAGACAAAATATATCGCCAATATATTTGAATAGTAGGCTTAATATGTAAATGAGATCATTGAGTTTAGTTTTTTCATATATTTCGAAATGAATAAATAATGGATTTCATGTATTTGAAAATTGGACTTCTAATTTTGGACAAGAGAAAAGGGCAAATTCAAAACTAAACTTGTATGGAGAGAGCATATTTTAAAGATTTAATTGCAGTGTAAGATTTTAATAATGCTTTTTACCTCTCCTCTCTCTCTTAATGCACATCTCTTTAACTGGCACGAGTTTTCATCGGTCGAAATCTTTCTTGAAATTCTATTACGTGAAAGAATGTCGATACTGTATGGATGTCTCGAGTTTTCATGCAATTTTTATAGAAGTAAGGTAGAATAAATTTTCTTGAAATGTTAAATTCAGGTAGGAAAAATGGCAGATCTCGTCCTGTGGAATCCTGTATTTTTTGGGTCTAAGCCGGACATGATTATCAAAGGAGGTGATATAGCATGGTCGGAAATGGGTTCGTATAAACTGCTTTTCAAAAAATATTTCATTAAATTTTTAAGTTGTGTACAAAAGGTACACAACTTAAAAACAGCATATACGCAACACATTATACACTTCTTTAATGACATTTTGGAATTTAATTTACTTATATATTAATTTACTTACTTATTGAATAAAATTTTATAGATTATAACACTTTAATTCAGGCTTATACCGTATTAAATCATAAACTGTTTTAAAATCTATAAATCAAGTATAAGCCTTGGAAATTAATATGTATCTGTGTTGGCATATTCCATACCAGCATGCCTGATTTTTATATAACGCAAATGCATTCTTTGATAATATTATTAAAAACAGACAAAAAATTATTATACTTGCATATTATTAATTTAATGCTTAATTCACTATCTGGACCAATAAATAGCTTAATTATTAATTTGAACGCATTTACATTTATAAATTTGTGTATATACTTTATCTTAAAAAGCAAATGCATTAATTTAAAATACTTGAGTGCTACTTCGAGGCAACATTTTCAGAATTTTGCTTTGGCCCAAAATGAAAGTGTGAAAATAATTATTATAAAAAAATGTAGTGTTTTTCCCCCTACAAATCACTCTATTATTAGTGTACGACAGAAAATAATCATTTATAAAAAATCTGGCAATCGAAACAAAAATCGTAAAATTGTTGGAAGCTAATAGATATACTCAGGCAAATTAGAATTTCAATCATATCCACAAAATATTAGCTTTTGTTCAATATACAAGAATATCTTATTATTTTCACTGTGGCTTAAATTAAAAATCATATCGTTTTCGGTGCTTCACGCTTTTATGATTTCAGTTGTAATCCCCAGGCTTTTGAAAAAAATATTATTTTCTGCTTTTCAGTATGCTAAGAAAATCACCTTTTTTAACCATTGTTTCTATTAATAATTGTTTTCCTCTTTTTAGTCCTTAATATATTTAATACTTTGTTTTAATTTCATGAAACCTTTTTAATAAATTTCCTCTCAAATTCTCGAACTGATTGGTGTACCTCGTATGGAATAGAATTTTAATTAAAAATCAATCCATTAATTGATAATTAAGGTCTGAATATATTAAATATTTGTGTTGCCATAGAGGTACTATAGGCTTAGTGATTGGTTCCATAGATGCATGCACAGTTCTTCAAACTAAAGTATTATATTGTCATTAGGAAGTTGCATTATTATACTGAGCAATATTTACAGCTATGTACAATTAAAGTAGTTCTAGTTCGTCATATGGTAAAGTATATTGTCATTCAAACCGTCATTTCATCTCGTCTTTTGGTCTTGCGAAAAAAAGACCAACGTCGTTCATACGTCTCGTACCGCGTTCCATCTCGTCTTCTGTTCTGGGCAGCTTGATGCTCTGACGTCACTGGCGATTTCAGCGCCATCTACAGGTACTCGGCTGGTGGCCCACAGTATGTACTTACAACAGTACAAGATTTCACAACTAAAGCACATCAGGAAGTGAGTGAAAATCATCGTTACAAAATACTATCTTCACAAATATGAATGAAGTTAGTTAAATAAAAGCTGGTAAAACCCAATCCCGGCAGCATATTTACAAACCCTACCTTGATAGAACTGAGGCAGGAAATCTGACAATATGATTGGCTCGCTTCGCCGAAAGACGATGACGTCGTTCTTTGCTCTCGTGCGTGTACTTTTCATTAATATAATTTCTTACAGTGTGGGATGTTTTATTTTTTTTTGATATTTTAAAAAATAATATCATTTTTAAAAATATTAAAACCCACGGAAGAATGTTTTCTGTGCTCAACTGTGGGAAAACGGAGAAGAAAAGTAGGACGACTCTTGTTTTGTTATGATTGCCGTACGCTTCGTGCGAGAGCTGAAAACGACGTCACTGCTCCTCGTAGCCAATGATATTGACTGATTTCCTGCCTCAGTTCTATCAGGGTAGGGATTGTAAATATGCATCCCGGCAATTCGTAGGAAGCATGGATGAAGTACATGAATTTACGAAATCGGAGTATTCTATGCGGTTCGCCAACTTTCTGCATGGGCAAACGAATTTGGAAGACAGTTGCGATCGAATAGGATTTAACATTTTGCTGACAGTTATGGCGTATATCATGCGCCCGTGCATATGTACTGAGCAGCCGAATAAACACTAGCAAAGGTGGGAAGATCGCCACTCCTCTAACCCCTTATTAATATTCCTCCTATTTTCTCCGATAGTTCCCATTGACCTTGAAGTAGTTAGTTCCGTCTTGTCGCGCATGCAATTGTGTGAAATGCTTTCCAAGAGCCATCATGACTATCGTGAAATGGCCGGAAATAATCCCTCCAGAGCAATATGTGGCTATTTTGGAAGAATTAAACGAAGAAAGACCAGCTGAAAACGAATCGGATGCATCAATTCTCGAAGGATTGAATACAGTGACCACGGGACCGATTCTGAGAGTGATGTGGAAAACCATCCAGTTCACGAGGAGAACGACTCAAATTCGGACAAAAATTCATTATGCATCATCTATCCATTCAACTTCTAAACTTATTAGACCTTATAAAAATTAAGTTTTGTATAATTAAATAAGTGTAGAGTTGGAAAAAACGGTATGGAGCATAAAGTGCGCTAATCTAATTCGAGTGTTGCACGAAAGCAACCTGTACGTATTGAGTTACTTACTCATTGAATAGCAGCGCTCACAAAAGGATGCAACATGCATATGTGCGTAAGTTCCATTTATAGTATTGAACCGTATATTTAACTTTTTCCAAAAAGATCCAAAATAAGTAGGATATCTTATTATTTTTGTATTAATATACATCTCATGAATTTACTGTGTTTTACAGGCATGCCTAATGCTTCAATTCCAACAGTACAACCAGTTAAATACAGAAAAATGTACGGATCGTACGGTAGCAGCCCAAAGAAAAATTCCTGTATATTTGTTTCAAAGGTAGCATTTGCTTCTTGTAAAACTTTCACACATCGATTGTTTAAAGTTTTAAGTAAAAAAAACTTAAAGAATCTTTAAAAAATTTCTATATTCCTATACAAATATTATTACTATATTTTTCAGGTATCGTTAAGAAAAGAAATAGTACAAAGCTACAAAATTGATAAAGAAATAGTTACAGTACGCCGATGTAGAGAAATAAGCAAACGTGATATGGTACTCAATGATACGTTACCAAAGTTAAGAGGTATAACTTTTCTCTATTTTCTATAGCAGGGGCATTTTTCTACATTATATATATAATAAAAATACTCTATTTCAATTCATATTATAATTTTATCAACAAAGTAATATTAAACAAAAATTGCCTTCTCCGAAAATTTCATATATTCCGCTCGTCAAAAACATTGAGGAAAGTAAAGTTCATTATGCCTTAATTCTGCACACAAGCATTAATAAATGGTCAAAAATTGTTTTTAATAGACACGAGTTTTGACTTTATTATTTTGTGTATACTAGGTGAGTTGAAAGTAATGCCCTGATTTCAAAGCTTTACTGTGATTACAAAGCTTTACTGTGTGTGTGTGGTGTATTTATCTGAAAGATACATACTTCAAGAGGTAATATAGTTGCTTAACAAGCAATAATACCACCCATTTCAATTTTCCAAATTTTAAAAGAGGAAGAATCAAATGAAATTTTTGCAACAATTAAAGAATAGAGCTATTTTTTTTTACATCTGAACATGATGTATCCTGTGACAAAACAAAATTAACTATTAGATTGCAATTTCGAATTATTTTATGTCTCCTTCTTTTAAATTAAAAGTTTTGTGTTGCTCTACTTTTCATTATGTGAGATTTTTATGTTACTTTTTTGAAGTAGATGTGTTATTATTTCCACTTATTTCAGTTACAAATGTTCGTGTTAAAACAACGACCAACAAAATTCTGGTTTCAGGAGAGAAACCATTTTTTACTGGGAAATTTCATGAAGAATTATGTGAGAGATAATTGGAGAATATCTATTTGAATTTTTGTATTAAGAATTATACAGAATAGAAGCTACATATCCGTTAATTCTTAAAAATCATTAGGAAAAATATAGAGCTGGAAGTTGCAAAGGTATCTACAATTCCTTACATATCTATAGAGACAAAATATCCTAACATATCCCAGATTTTTGCAGTTAGTAAAATTAAAAACCATTACGAACTGTTTATTTCTACGTTAGTTATAACGCCAATATATATATCAAAACATAAGAAACAAAAGACAAATTTAATAAATTGAAAAATATCATGGTAAGCCGCTCGTCAGGAAGAGAAGCCCACCTATTTAATTTTTGCATTTACCTAAAAATTTTGTTTTTGTTGCTTTGTATATATATATAATCGAAACGAAATTTATTACGTATTTTTTAAAAATGTTTTTCCTCTTAAATTTCATTGTTGAAACATGACTGCCTTTGCGCAGTTAATAAAATCATGATAAAGAATTTATGATTACCATTACTGTACCTGAATATTATGCTCTGTGTAGTAACAAGACGATTCGATTATTATCTTAGAGTAATTGCATGCTTCCCTCTTCATTAAACTTCAGCATTTTTAAAAAAGTTTTCTTAATAAAAAGTTAATTAAGCAGCTATCGATTCCTATGTTAATTATAACACTGAAATAACTCGAATAAAAAAAGAAATCAAAACGAAAATCGTAATATGATTTTTTAAAAGTTCTTTTTCTTCTAGAATTTCAAAAATAACTGCAAATGAGTAGTACTTCAGTAACGATAAATAATCGAAAATCGATTAATCATTAATTCTTAGGATAAAAGCTAAGTTTTTGATTTGTTTATCAGTTGAATGTATTCCATTGAGCGTAAAAAGAAGTAATTAATTTCTATGCGTAAAAAAGCAAATTATTCTCTAAGCACGCAAGAACATAATGATTGCTTCATGCACAAAGAAAATCTTGGTATCGATTTCTAATTGAAGACATGGAAATTAGTAAACAATGCGAAAGAAGAATGTTATCAAGGAGGAAGATTTGAAGTATAATGACAAAATAAGCTAACCGAAGGCTGCAAAAACATCAGCTTAATAAGAAAATAATTACTTTCTTTTGCATATTTGTTTTTACTTTGTGTTAAGCACTGGATTTCTTAAGAGTAATCGAATGTGAAGTAGGTACAGGGAACTCATAATCGTTCATTTAAAATATGAGAAAGTAGCCAAGCATTGTTTATTTGATAAATGAGTAGTATTGGAATTACTTATAGTGTAAAATTTAAATACGAAATTTCAATAAGCGTGTTTAAGAAATTAATATTTTGTCTGTAGTAATTTTACTGGGAATAGTTTTGCGGTCAACCTTCTTGCAACATGGCATTCTAATAAATACGGTATTTTGCTTTACACCCTTTGGGTGAGCAGGGTTGGCATGGGCAACAAAAAATTACGGTATTTCAAAGATAGCTAAATCCATTCGCAACACGGTTTTCTAACACAACTGTTTCCGCTTAACACAGAATATAAACTTGAGCACGAAACGTAGAGCTAGTGTTACCATACTTTTTTAGTTGAAATACGGACACGTTAGAGGAAATTGAAGGGTCTTGGGTGTGATAAAAGCATAGCATGAAACGTACCAATGACCCTCTTTCATAACACTAGCACTGAGCTTGTGGAAGTGAAAAGAGATAAGACGTTAGAATTCAAAGATTTCACAATACAATTTTTATTAATGTTTGCCAAATCAGCATTGTATTATTGGAATACAGAATAAAACAAAACTGCCCAAAACTTTTAAAGTTAGTTTTTAGCTGGGTCCTAAATAAAGGGATTCATCCAATGGATGTAAACATTTTAAGAAGAAAATGGGTTTTATTTCATTCCAGAAATGATGTCAGTTTTCTCAAATACATCAGATTTTACTTATTACAACCAAATTTTTCTCTCGCCAAATCCAGACATTTTGAAACTCCAAACACTATCACAAACGTAAGGTTGAAATCGGGACTATAGGGGTGAAATTCTAACGTATAGTAACCCTACATATAGCTCGATATTTTGTGGTATAGTTTTGATTGCTATAAACAGGTCATGTCCGTTTCGTAAGGATTCTTGTTGCAATACGGAATGAATTATTATAAAAGGGTAGATTATTTTTTATAATTAGACGGAAGTGTTGGCCCTTTTTCTTCTATATTTATAAATTATGGTGAGCTTTGTGTTTAGTTTTGTAGTATAATGACTAGGAACAACTATGCATTTTGGACCTCATTCTTATTGACCAATCTGACGAAAATTTAATACTGATCTACAACTTTGGTGTGAAGACCGTATACTAAATTTCATTTATCTGTCTAGTTGCTTTTTTGCGATATCTAGCAGTCAACCATTTGACAGATTTGGTCAAAATTTGATATGGACTTACAATTCTGGTGATAAAGCTACATGCCGAATTTCATCCATATAGTATGTCGGGTTATTGTGTTCACGTCCACACGGACTTACAGGTATTGTAGTACAATCAACTTTTAAAAAGCGAAGAAGGTGGATAATCCAAATTACTTTTTCTGATTGTATTGCCGTTTCTTACATGTCTGCCTGAGCCAAGTATTTCAAGCCGGCCATTCATTTGGAGTATAGCCATGCCATTTGTCCTAAGCCCGTTTTTTTCACCCATTTTAATCGAAAAATACAGGCACGCGATTCACTTGTATTTCAAAGGACGCTAACTCTGAACTAAGGTGGGGGAGCGATCTTCTTTCCCTCTCTACAACTGCTTGTCAATCGCTCTTCGATTCTCCCTTTTCAGCGGATTTTAATTTATGCTACCGTCAAAGCGAGGCTTCAATCTACGCTAGCCTCTCTCAGGGTGCCTCTGATTTTTCGTTCCGACTTCAGTTCAGGCGGAATTCCACCCATGGCAAGCCATTTGGCCGATTTCCATAGATTTTTATGACTTTTTCCTTCTCGCTTTCCAAAATATCCAGTTTATCTGTGAAGTGAATGGTCGGCTTAAGAAGCCTCTTTGCCTCTTAAAGCGCGTCAGGTTTCTGTTTAATTTTCTTGGTTAGCGTCTCTTTTTGAAAATATACGATAACCGTCTTATGATGGACCTTATGTTGGTCATATTAAGAGGACGGCACTTGACATTACACCCCAATCTCCAGAATATTATGTCAAAAGACGAATGATTACCTCATGGTGGCCTATTGGACGTGTACTAGGCCTGCTTTCACATTGGCCTGCTGTGGCGAATGTATTTTGAACCCACGGCCCTCCAAACGTAAGGCCGAGACACTACCACTAGAGTCTTAGAATCAGAGAGACGAAATGTGCATTGGACAATTACTTGGAATAGTTTAGAAATATTATCGGTTGTAGCAAATCATACTGTTGAGGATATGACACTTTATTACAAAGAATTATAAAAGTACTGATATAAAAACTTGTAACTGGAGATTGGGATGAAAGCTCAGGTGATTCCCTCTTCAGAAGCTTGCATACCACTCACCATAATATTATGACACACCAACGTGAGGATGTTTGTCTGATGGCTGTCGATTGTGAATTTAGGACTAGTGCACATTCAGTGATCTTTCGTTGCAGATGGATTTTCGCGACCCTTTGATCTTAAGTCCAAGACGCTACCATTGTCTCTTTCTTTCAGAGACTTGGAATCGTAGAGAAAGAGAGAATTGCAACCAATTGTATAAATGTGTTTTGGACAATTATTTGAAATAGGCCAAAAGTATTATAGACCGTAAGAAATACTGCGGTTGATGACATCGTTACAAAAAATTACAAAAAGTAATGGGCAAAACAACTTGCGTAAATAATATATGTTACTTTTATATATAAACTTTGGTAACTTACAACACATTTCTCAAACAATTTATTTTTTATATAATACCCAAAAATATTTTTATCATGGATTTCCTTTTTTTTGTTTAGTTTTCAATCTAATAATGCATTCAATTATTTTTGAATAGAAATGCCTTTGAATGCATACGTTACTGATCCATTTTCTTTTTACAGTTGATCCAGAAACTTATAAAGTATACACAGCTGAAAATTTGAATGGAGAGGAAGTTTGGATCCATTTAACGTGTGAACCAGCTAGAAGTTTACCCTTAGCTCAGAAATACTTTTTGTTTTGACCATAGACAAACCGACTAAATAAATGAGCTTCTGAGGTTTCAAACTCTGTCTCTGTTCATTTCACAGCACTTCAGTAATATTAGCAAAAGTATGGGAGAAGCAAATATAGAATAAAAGTATTAAAAAGTAAAAATCTATGCTTGATGATTATAAAACAAGTAGTAGGATAGTGAGCTCTTTATATTTTTAACCGCTTAAGGACCAAGTTATTTTGCAATCTACGGAATATAGGGCAAGTTAACTCGGGTTAAGTCCTTAAGCCGTTAATGCATCTGTACAAAGAAACATTCTACTTGTACAACACACGTAAATAAAAGGTAAAGAATCGATGTACTATTCCAGCTGGGGAACCAATGAACCATTATATGAACCAATCCAATACATAAATGCTATTCTCCTATAAAATATATTTCACAACCCAGACTGAAGGTTATTCCATTACTGGATAATTCCTCTAATATTTTGATGAATTGACTAATTATAGTGTACTAAGCAGATATTATCTTAAAAGCTATGCCATATATTTAATTATCGTTAGGAACGTTGAGTTCATATAAATTACCGTTTATAACTGAGAGGGATAAACTACCTTAGTCAGAGGTATAAACTGTTTCTCTGAAAGCGAAAAGAGAACCGTATTTCCGTATTAATACATTTCGAATCTGTGACTGATATAATATCTAAGACAGTGCATTATCCAGGAATAAGATATTTTACATCAAATGCGTTAAACTAGAGGACACCCACGCCTGCAATTGAATCGTTGCAGTCTGTGCAATATAACATCTAATAATAAATTTCAATGTAGATTCCTTTCTTAACCCTTAGATAACGAGAGGGTGTAATATCGACAGTGGCGTAGCGAGTGGGAGACTGGTCAAGTGGGGTGTAGATGCTCCGGGAGCCAGTATTTGGGGAGGGCTGGCGCCTTTGAGACAAAACATTACCGAGTTTATGGCACTTTTTAACTCAAAATACGATGATAGGGTGAAAAAATAATACTATGCCCATGGCGCCATTTATACTAACTAAAACACTGTTGAAGATTGGGGATAAAAAAATTATTAATCCCCTGAACGTCACTTACCGTCAATACACCACTGCTGGGGGCAACCTGGAGACAAACGATATAATACCATGCCCCTGGCTCTATTTACCCTTGCTAAGCAAATACTGATGATTGGGGGCGTAGTGTGCAGGGGAATACAAATCTAATTTCATATAAGAAAGCGGAAACAAAATCGGCGGAAGAAAAACATGCCAAACAAAATATCAGAAGACAAAACAAAGAGAGTGAGAGAGAAAAAAATGCAAGTAAACGATTTTTCCCGATGTTTATAAATTAAAACATGCAGCATAATATTTCCCTTCCCACATCGAAAATCGTTTGTAGTAGAAAGAAGTTTCCGAAAACTTAAAAAAATCTCTGAAATTCGGGGAAGTTGCACAAAAGCTTCAAATTACCCTTATTAGAGCGGGAAAACCACTTAAATTCGAATTATATTTTTATTTATTTTATGTTATTTTTTTTACAGCTTAGCTCCCTCTTGGGCTAATCCATCAGTATGCCCAATTTGGTTTCAGTAAGTCAAACGGTCTGGGGACGAATAAAGAAAAAAAAACGAACATGCAAACATATATATACACAGAAAAATAAGATATTTTATATACACGGATGTCCTTCATTGAAATAGATATTACCCGAACGTCGTCCCATTTGAGTTCTTAATGAAAAATTAATTTGCCTTTCGAAGCATTATATTTAAATCCAAAAAATTTGACATTTTATAAGAATATATCGTTAAAAATTTTTCGTGTACTTTTATAGGCTACATAAAAAAGTTAAATATTGTTAAATTAAAAATATCATAAATTTAGAAAATGTTTTACATTTTCATCATTTACTATACATAAGCTTAGTTAATGCCTTGCAATAAACCCCAGTACCAAAAATATAATTTCAGAGCAATAATTAACTGCAACCACAATGAATAATGAATGAAGGGGAGGATAACTAACTTAATTAAGTCCTAGTTTCTTCTTATAACGATGTTTTAATATGGAAACAATTTTACTCGCGCAGATTCTAAAACCTGATTTGCGTCATCACTACCTCCCTCATTACTGTCTGCAGGTTATCACCCCTCGTAAATCGAAATTTATATCGAGAGCTACCGCCTTCTGAAAATAATTTATTCCACTATCTGGCTCTACATCATATTGAAATGTAAATTTTAAATCCCACCGCGCGTCGGGCTCTGCTGGAAAATTCAGACCGTTCCTTTCACCTTCTTGTACATCTATCTCTCATCATGTCTGTGTTAATTTAAACATGCAATTCCTTACCGGGGTGGTCCCGGTGGAATTCCCTCTCATTAACCGTGAGCCGCTCAGGAAGTGTGAAATTCCCAGATAATACGGTGACACAAGAGGTGTTAGAGTTAATCACTGATTCAGTGCATTAATCTGGAAGCTGTATGTCTTACTCAGCTCTTTACTATCCAGCGCGACTCCTATGTGTTTGGATGGGAGAGTTTATATCACCTTCGTATTCGAGTGCCTTATCCCTCCGGGTTATATCTGATTGTTAATAAGAAACGGACGTGTTTAACGTAGCTAGTTATATACGTGGCTTTTAGGAACAGTTTTTACAGTCGATGCATCAGACTTTCCATCGATTTAACCATAATTGACCTATTCATCTGACTTATTTCAGGAATGGTACGAAGCTGTATTTTCGAATTTCTAAGCGTAATTAACATTATAGAACTTATTTTATGTAGAATACAAATCATGCCTACATCATTGCCGACGTTTCTGATATGTGATTTTCTGTTTTTACTGAAATATCTGGAAGGAAAGGCGATGTATTGTACCGTTTTGCGATATGCATGCAATTTAAAAAAAAAAAAATTCTTTATGGCTAAAAGTATCTGGATTTAGGTAAGCTTAGATTATTTAACGATTTGAAGAGAGACGAGAAGTATTTTGTGGTGGAGATCATTAATTTTGATCGTGGTCAAATGACGCGATGGATACCTTCGGCGGCCCCCTTCTACAAGATTCCACGTTATACCAGACGGTTAAAATTTTATTTTCGAAGTCAGCTTTAACGGACACCAGACCCATATGCACTGTAGAGTTTTTGTAGAATCGGCTTTCCAACGTGAAACCTCCAGAGCAAATAACATTTATGGCAGTGGCTCAATTATAGGATGGCAGGACAAGCAAAATGCCCGAGAACCATGGTCTTAGGGGGTCCCGACACACATTGTGGCAGTCATAAAGATACAAAGACAATGCTAAAGTCCTGCATACCATAATTGACAAATGGGGCTCCACTGTAATCATTTTCTGGGGCCTAATACTGTTTTATTACGACGCTGATTGGAGGACTATTTAAAGAAGGAGAAATAAGAAAAGGAAAGAACGAGACTGGGAAAAAAACTAAAAAATAAGAGGAGAATGAGAATATGCTTGAAACTAAGCTGAATACTGAAGCTTAACATGCTACCTGCTACGACTCATATCTGAGATTCGAACAATCTATCTTATTAGATGACCCCTTCTCTGCAATCTCTTCAGTACAGTAGAGAAGGGTCATTTGATTAGATCGTAGATACAGGGGGCCGTATTTGATCGCCGTATGAATCGTATTTGACTCATACGGTGGTCAACGTGTTTAAAAAAGAACATTATGAAATCAAGAAACAAAGAGAAATAATTCAGATTCGTTTAATTCGAGTATTACATGATGATGAGTGCTTGATATTTCACGATAAACGTGCCAAACATAAGCTGGTATTTTTAAAACCAATCACTGGGGCGCCCATTAGGTTAGTCTATCGAGCATATGCCCGGACCCCGGGGAATAATGGGTCCCGCAGCTAGCTAAATTATGTGTAGATCAGAAACTGTTATGATATTTTAAAATCTAGCCAAATTTATTTCAGGTATTTCCAAGGCCACAAAACTTACTTACAATAAACTTAAATTTTAAAGGGAGAGTGCCAGTTACTCCGACGAGATGGGGAACTTGGTACCTGTAATCGCACATTAACAAATTAATTTTTATATCTGAACAAGTGATAATGCTCAAAACGTTTCAGGCACCAGTTTACAGGGTAATATCCACTGAACCTTTTGATTTATTACAACGGAATAAAAGAGGAAAATTATATCTAGCAGAAACGTTTAAACTTAGAATCAATTTGTAATGTTGTAAAAATCGATACCCTCTTACCCCGCCTTACTTAAATTTAATGTACGCAAATAAAACATATCTTAACTTTAGAGAAGTTGCTATACAACTTTGTATTTAAAACCAAGATGTTTCTTTTATTCAGGTCAAATATAACTCAGAAAAAAAGCTATCATAAAGCGCTTATCCAAGTTTAGTAGACTGTTATAGTTATATGTAATAACCCCTTAAGAGTCGCATTTTTTTGCTATCTAATAAGGTGACCCCTCCTGTTTTGGAAAGGGGCTGCCGTTTTCATTCATCTAAGAAGGCATAGAATACTTGAGATGCTTGTGGATTCTACGTAATTTTTGTGTCAAATTATAAAGCTAATTAATGATTAAATTTTAGTTCATAAGCCTAAAAATGCGATAATTCGATGTACATCAATTTGATGGGAGCGACCGTTAAGGGGTTAATAGTAGTATTCATCATT
Source organism: Araneus ventricosus (assembly GCA_013235015.1). Taxonomy (NCBI): domain Eukaryota; kingdom Metazoa; phylum Arthropoda; class Arachnida; order Araneae; family Araneidae; genus Araneus; species Araneus ventricosus. The sequence continues at coordinate 45,478 of BGPR01003903.1, forward strand.
TTAAAGATCTATACCATATATGTGATATCCTATGTGGAAGTACACTCGATGCTCTAAAGGAGAAAGCTTTTGATTTATTCTTTAAAAAAATTGATAATAAAGAAACTTCTTTTCTTATCTGTAAAAACTATACATATAATGACTTAGAAATTTTCCCATCTTTAAAATAAATCCTCTTTTACGACTGTTAATTTTTAATTATTAATTACTTATATTTCAATCCGATGAAAAAAGCACTCCTACTTTAACTAGATTCGCAAGAGTCGCACTATTTCTCGAGCCTCAACTTTGGTACTTTTCCCGTTTCGGTATTATAAAAACTCGCCGCGTCTGTGTAACTTCCTCTTTTTTTAATCATGTAACGCACTAAGCAATTCACGCCGTTTTAGGCGTCATTCTTTGCTCCTGACCATAGCTTTAATGTTCTCATAATCTTTTAAAAGTTAATCTATTATTGAGTACTCTATAACTAATTTAATTGTGCCCATTTTCGAAATGCAATAAATTGTTTTGGACTTTAACGGCTACAATATTCTTCGACTGCCTCTACATCTACACTTCACTTAAAGAAATAATCTTATATACATATGTAATTTCCTTGAAAATGTTTTATTTCACGATATCATTCACTTAAATAAATTATTACCTGAATGTAACTCTATTGCATTTCGAGATTCTTAAGGGAAATTTATTTCGCCTTCGGTAGACAAAATAATTATTCGGATTCACAAAATTCGATATTTTCTTAAGATAGTTCATTAAAGCTTTTTCTACAGTATATCATGCAACTTTATCATCTACATTAAAATTTTACATTACGTTTGCTTCAAAAAATCCTATTAATTTAGGCTGTAAATTTAGAAGCTGATTATGTTTTCACCACTTCCGGATAATGGACGACCTGGAATTTTATACTACACAACAAGAATTAACGCCTTATAATGAACTTCAATTCGGAAAATATTATTTCACGGCAATAATTAACTATAATCATTATGACAAATGGATGAATGAAGAGCTAACTATTTTTATGAAATACTACATTCCTCTGACTTTATGATGTTCTGATAGGGAAACAATTTTACTTGCATTAGTTCTGACAGAGCGAAGTTCCTCAACACCTCTCTGTATGTCTCGTAAATCGAAATTCAGATTGAGAGCCACCGTCTTCTCCACATAATATATTGTTACATTAATCGTTCTGTGGGTGTATGGTGTAAACAGTCCAACACGCAGGATAATGGAGAATGAAGGTTTATTCACAAATATGCAGGAAAACAGGAAGCACAGGTAACAGGAAACAATAGATCTTGCACAGATTAGCAACGTAAACAGACAACAATTCACAGATAATAACAGTTCAGCACTTCGAAATTTAGCAACACGAACAGTCAGCAAATCACTAATAACGACAATAACAGCAATTTCAATAGCGCTCAGCTCACCAGCTTTCTAGCTCGCACTGCAGACGAAACTCCAAAGTCGTTCGAGTCGATCAACACACTCCTCTCTGATCCAAGCGCGGCCCTTAAATACTCTCCCCGACAGGCCGTGACGTCACATGGAGTTTTCTTGTACATTCAAGCGTATTTTCTTTCCTAATAGAGATATCGAGAAAAGGGTCGCATTTTCTGGAATCATCGATTTGTCGCCAAGGTCGCCAATATCGCCAAATTTGTCGCCAATTCACCAAAAAGGTCGCCAAATCCATCCCATACTTACTCCTGTAAAACTCTCTTCACAAACATAAGACTAGTCAGGCAGGAAAGCGACATTTGCATTTTTTCAACAATATTCTACTATTTAGCCCTGCATCATATTGAAATGTAAATTTTAAATCCCACCGCGTATCGGGCTCTGCTGGCAAATTCAGATCTTTCTCTTCATCTTCTTGTATATCTGTCTCTCATCATGTCTGCCTTAACCCTTGACCTAACGACGGTACTTTAAAATACAGCTTTAATCACGCTCATATCTTCGCAATAAGGCAACACGGAGAATGGAGTTCCGATAACAAGTAGTAAATGGCAGCTGAAGGCAAAAATTAATTTTTAAAAATTATTAATTAAATTTATTAAGTAATTTTAATTAATTAAAAAAGTGTTTCCCTCATTCCCAGCGTTATTCTACATAAAAAATTATCAAATGATTAAAAAACAAATTAAAAAGTTGCTAATAAGTCAATTCGGCAAATAAGGGGTTAATTTAAGCATGAAATTACTTGCCGTGCTGGTCTGGCAGGGGTTCTTTCACATTAACCGTAGTGGTGAGTAATACGAAGTCATAAGGGGAGTTGGGTAGTGACGGCTCGTCAGCTCAGAAACAAGCAGTGCTACAAAAGTTTTATAGACCTAAGTTGTAGGAAATTTTGTGCTGATTATTTTGGTATATAATGATGATATACTAAAAATTGATAGTTTTTTGAGTTATAAGCAAAAAACTGGAGGAAAAAATTTCTTATGTTTTTTGGCTATAACAAAAATTCCAAGAAAATTTATAGGTGGCAAATCTCAGAATCGTAAACAGCACCCGAAAAAACATAAAGAAGCAAAAAATTACAACTCCTCCAGAATTGTATTTTAAAAAATTCGACGGTAGGCTGTCTCTGCGAAACGGCTGCTGGAATTGAGGGGCGTAGACTATAAAATTATTTATATATAAATTAATTATATAAATTTATCTATTAAATATTATCAGCTAATTAATAAATTGTTAATTATATCTTATTTTTAAATAAAACCCACCCATATAACATTGTACAACGGTTTGAAAGAAAACATCCATCAAAATTTAGTAAAATTCTGTCAAACAGTTCCAGCATTTCCTTGCATAATATGAACTGAGATTATTTTTTAAAAATAATACTTTCTGGGTTCATTTATGAGATTTCTTAAAAACTGATATTTTCTGGATTCATTTATGAGATTTTTCAAAATGATACTTTATAGATTCATTTATGATTATTTATTTTTTTACGTATTATTCCTATCTGGAACAAAAATATTTCGATTTATTCTTGAAGATTAGATGAAATGCTAGGAAACAAAGCTAATAATTAGCTAAAATGAGATCTACTAATGACGATGAATTGTGTAACTTACCTTACTCAACTGTGACTAAAGTAGCTCTATGTGACTATTAACTCCATAGTGACTAATACTCTAGTGTGACTCTATCTATGTAAAATTCTTCGTGATTTTCACCAACTTTGCAACTCGACTGTGAGTAAACCGTGATTACAAATTCTAAAATTATTTTTGCAATCTTCAATGTCTAAGTTTCTCTGTTAAATGAAACTAAACCAAATCTTTATATTATTTGGTTGCTGAGCTATAAGCGTTTAACTTTAGCATGCAATTCGAAGTAATTCAACAAATCTTGAGTAATATTTCGTGTGAACGTAAGATCGATTAATGTATTTTCAAATGTACTTGGATAGTCTGCGTGCGCGCGTATCGGTCGCTGTGACGTCAGAAAAACGTTTAGTGATTTTCACCAACTTTGCTGCTCGACTGTGACTAAACCGTAAATTTCTTTTTGAAATCTTCAATCTCAACCTTTCTCTGTTAAATCAAACTAAAACAAACTCTCGATGTTATTTGGTTACGAAGCTATAAGCGTTTAAAAATAACACGAAAAGTGTCATAATTTTTTTCTTTCCCGACACACCATTAGACCACTATGAAGAGACGTAAGTCTACGTCAAAAACGACGTAACAACTGAACTACTGAGAAAAAGCTAAAAAGAGCCAGATGAGGAAGTTCCGCCAAGGGATAGCTGGGGAAAATGCTGCTCAAATGAATGTAATTTCAAGCGGAAAAGGGACTGTTCCAATGTTCCACCCCCATAATTGCTACTGCGACAACAAAAGTTCCTTCCTTTCATAGTTTTTTGTATTACCATGACCCAAAGCACCATTCTCTTTTTTCTGGTGTTTGTATGTCTAAACCAGAAAAACACCTCTTAGTTTTCTTTCTTTTTCTCCTTAGGTCCTCTGCCTTCTGTTGGAATTGTATTCAGTAAACTTGAGTGACTTTAACGCTCATTCGGATCATCTAAAAATTTGCAAGAATTAAACAAAGCATCGCATAGAGAGAGTAATTTAACTAACGTCATTGGCTTGCTGTGAGTCCATGTTACGAAAACAAACCAAAGAAAAAACTCTGCCTTTCTCTTAATGTTCTAAGAAATCAATATATTTATCATAAGCTTAACAGTCGCAAAAATACGTGATTGAAGGATTTCACGCTGCAATATAGTTGTTTTGAATTTAATTACAACAATAGGGAGCACTGTTACAAATTGTTCTTAAGATTAAATTTGAAATTAAGAATAAAGAAAAAAATTATGCTACGATTAAATTGATAACAATTTAAAAACTATTGGATTTTTAAGATGGTATATAAATAATTTTTGTGGGATAATTATTTTAGAAGTTATTTGTGGGAAAACTGAGAAAAAACGCCGAAGTTTATATTAAGTTTTGTTATTTAATTAAATATCCTAAGAAGTAATCAATTTTGAAAGTTGAAAATGGAAGACTTGACATAGAGATGGAACCCAGAATGACACGTGCAAATCTAATGACGCCGTTGTTCCACTGTTTCGGAGGTTATTTTTATGACAGAGAAACACAGACACGTGTATTTCGTGTTTTCTATATGTGTCTGTCCCTTAAATAAATTATTAGTAGTATTCCATTGCGTTATACTTTGATAACACAAGTAAAATTACTTTTTCATTGGGAGATTTAAGTTAAATAAATAAATTGGCATTTTCTAAAGATACTTCGTTAAATTTTTTTGCTGTGCAGTTAAATCATGAAATTTTATGATCCGCATTAACATTTTAGTCTGTTTTCTTTTAAAATCCCATAAACTTAGAAACGTATTTATATTTCCATCACTTACTGTGGACAGACAGAATTAACGCCTTATAATAAATAACAATGCGGAAAATACTATTTTACGTTAAGAAGTAACTGCAAAATTGTGATTATTGGATTTAGGAGGATGGAATGAAGCGGTACTTTGTTGTTAAGAAGATGCTTTGTTAACGAAACAGTTTTACTTGCTCAGTTTCTGGAAAAGGCATCATACTTCCTTCCCCCTTACTTCAGATTATCGACCCTCGTATATCGAACTTTATATCGAGAGCCGCGACCATCTCAATATAATTTATTTCGCTATCTGGCTCTACATCATATTGAAATGTAAATTTTAAATCCCACCGCGTATCGGGCTCTTCTGGAAAATTCAGATCTTTCCTGTCACCTTCTTGTACATCTATCTCTCATCATGTCTGGTTTAATTTAAACATGCAATTCCTTACTGGGGTGGTCCAGGTGGAATTCTGTCTCATTAACCGAAGCGCCGAGCAGGACGTGTGAAATTCCCAGATAATACGACGACCTAAGAGGTGTTGGAGTTAATCACTGATACAGGGCATTAATCTGGAAGCTGCTCGTCTTACTCAGCACTGAACTACCAAGGATGACTCTGGTCTGTTTCGTTGGGGGAGTTTATACCTGCTTCATATCCGAATACTTTATCACTCCGGGTCATATCTGATAGTTAATACGAAACGGATGTGTTTCATCTAGGTAGTTATATGCGAGGCTTTTAGAATAGGTCCTAACAGTCGATGCATCAACATTTCCATCGATTTAACCATAGTTGAGATACACATCTGATTTATTCCCTGAAGGGTACAAAACAGTATTTTCGAATTGTTTGACTGTAATGCGATAATTTGTAACGTAGCATATGTTTTAAATAGAGAAAACTGGACTGCTCTCTTGCGTGTCTGGTTGTTATGAACTAATCTAACGTTAAGAGATATCCAGCAGGTTTGATAGCAGGTTTACAGGATAGTTTTTGATATTAAAGATATCAAAAACTTCAAGATGATTATGATGCAGTGATCTTCGCAACTTATATGAGACAAGAAACCAAATTCGGAATACACGCCTTGCTTCTTTATTCATGAAGGAAGGTGTAATTTAGATATATAACATCGGATTTTAAGATTTCCATTTTTAAATTACAGTGGACAAGGCTTGTAGTGATCACTTTGGGTAAAGCTAAAATTATAAGTAAATCCAAAATACCTCAAAAATAATACAAATATATAGGTAGGTGTAAAAGGATAGCAGAAAAAAAACAGACCGCACAACATTATTGGCATAAACTCATAAGTTTCAATCAGAGAAAGAAAATCGATGCACTATGCAGAATTGAAAAATATCCATCATTACTTTTTAAGCATTATCAAAAAGTAATCAAGAATAGCCTTTTTTAGTATTAGTTCTAGTTTTCAAACGTTCGTTGGATAAATAGGCCAAATCCATAACGCTCATCAAAGAATTCAGGACAATATTGGACTGATCAACGTAAAGTTCGAAGGGCTTACAGAGTTTCTTGGGTTGGTGGTGGTTTCTCTTCTGACCACTCTTCATCGTCATTATTCTCATGTTTTGTGGCGTTATCTCATCTAAACCGATCACTAAGTGAATTGTTGATCACTAGAACCGGAGGCTTTTCTATGTGTTTAGATATGGGAGATCCGTTCCACGCTGTTTTCATCTGTACCTGCCGACTGATCGTTGCATCCGTGATCACTACAAGCGGCGACTACTGTACGTAGAAAATGTTGTTTAAATGTTGCATAAAAATAAATTATTTCAAAGTTGAAACTCTTATGTTTACTTAGGTTTTAATATTTTAGAAATTAAGAGAGTATTTTAATTAAATCAGTGGGAAAGGCTATTGAATTATATTGAGGGATTTATTGACTGAATTAACTCTATTCTTTTGTATGCAACTAAACGAATGAATGGGATTGAAGTAATTTTTAATTTCAAAGATACGAAGAATTAGTTATAACTAATTTGCATCCCGCGGAAATTCTAGTCTTACTAAAACTTATAAACTAAATAACAAATCAAGATATTTTGGGTCAAAACAAAATGTTGTGTTAAATACCAATCTGAATTAAATTCTTTCAGAATATCAGACTTTTAATAAGAAAATTTATTAGCGGGTTGCGCTTATAAACCAGTATAATTATTATTTCCGATATCGTTCTTAAAATTCATTTAAGATAAATATTTCATGTTCTTAAGAATTGGTCATTTCTATTCAACCTTTGAACAATCCTTTTGAATTTCATAAATTATAGATAATACGTGTGAAACGCATAAAATTTAACGCTTCTTTCTACCTACTAAATTTATCCATTTTATGAAGAAATGAACAGTATTCATTTCATGCCTTTTAATTGAAAATTCCTTATCGTAGAATCTTCGCTAGTCGTTAAAATTTTTAACGAGTACGCTGCACTGACAGACGAAGCATAGAAATTCTAAATATTTACTTTGATAAACAATTCTAATCACTGTTATTTGTAATATTACTATACATTAATTCATTTTATGTTGGTTAAGTTACATATTTTTGACATTAATTCGAGGCAAAATTATCTTTGTCGAGGAAATGTTAGTTGAAACAAGACTACATTAGTATTTGTTCAATACTGGAGGGACCTTCTGGAATAAAATAAATCTAAAATATTTAGTTATATTTGATAATATTGAACAAACTCACAAGCAGATTTGAATATTTTAATTGAGCTGCTTTCACGAAATCTCCCTAGAAAACAAATTCTTAACAAATGTTGATAAATATATTTAGTATTAAAATAGATGGTGAAATGTGAATTTTATGTTGGTATATTATTCAGCGACAACACAGGATAAATTAGTATAATCACAATATATTTATTTAAATCGTATTCAATGATAATTTATCAAAGATTCTGCTCCATTAAATCAAAAATTAACATCTGTCGTATCATATGTGAAAAGGGTTTCAGTAATGGAACGAGATTGTGAATCTGGTATGAAAGCCATATCAGAATATATGGCAAAACAAATGCAATTATTTTTTAATATTAAATAGAAGGATATGTTCAAGGGAAAAAACAGCATAGCGGTAAACGAAAGTTGTACTCTAATTATTGAAGCGGTAAAACTGATCACGACCTTTTCGCTTGCATTCAAGGTGAATTAAATAAAGAAAATAAATAAACTTTCATGAATACGTTTTTAAAGAGTAAGAAGAAGCTAGATTTTATTAGTGAAAAGTAGATAATTTTTTAATCAGAATTCTGGGGATCAGAACGAAAACGCAAAAGCGTGAAGCGGTGATTGAAATGCTGAAATAAATTGGAATTTAAATAACATCTTAATTTATTTAAAATTTATAATGATTGTTAAGGAATTTTCTTCGTTACAATATTTATTGTGGTTTAATTTCCACATCATATGGTTTTCAGAACCTCATTATTTTACATTTTTGTTTAGATCCCCAGATTTTGGAAAAAAAGTATTCTTACTATTACTCTAATAAAATCATGTTTTCAAAAACTTTCTTATTTTATTTTTTCACTCCCCTAGTAGGACAAAGATTTTTTACAATATTGTGCGATATTGAACAATATTCGCAATATTGTATAATATTGTACAATATCATATAATATTATACAATATCGAACAATATTATACAATATCGTGCAACATTTATAATTCATTATTTAAATTATTATGGGAACTTGTTGTCTATTTTTCTCAAATTCACTACCAGGTGGTACCATTCACGTAGAATAAAATTTATTTAATAATAATTTGTCAATTGATATTAAGTTCCGAAAGTAATGAAATAGTGTATTATCATCGAGAAGATGCGAGTACACAAAAATCTCAAAATTCTAGCACATTAGGGAAGTGAATGAAATATTGATTACAAAATTCCATCTTTACAAGCATGAAACAAGTTTAAAGCACATTTTTATTATTCACTAAAAAGTAAAAATTTATTCATTTGAATAATGTTCGACATTTTTATCCTTAATTTATAATTCATTATTAATATTACGAAATTACGAAATCAATTTTTCATCAAATTCATCACCAGATGGCACTACGCATATGGAATCAAACTTTAATTATACTAATGAAATATCTAGCACGACTTGAAATTCAGTTCGGGATCAGTCTTGGTATATTTATAATGTACCTTTAGGGAGTTCACCCATTAATATATGAAAAGGCAATACCCAGCCACTTCCGAAAAAAAAGGTTTCAAACTTTCGGCACAACTTATCTAGAAGAGGTTCTTGTTCCTTGGACATAGTGTACCTTGGATCAGTAACCCCTATCTGAATATGTTCTGTTATTTGGTAGCGAACAGTTGAACTATCTCAAGCAACACTCACTAGTACTTAGTAGATACCTGTTGTCGTTTACCATTCAGGTCTTGTTTATAAGTACAGCTGTGATATTGTTATTTCAATGTTTTGTTTGTTTTTTGTTTTGGACCCACACCGACCAGCTTACCCAAGCGAGTGTAAGGCCTACAACGATCGACGGGGAGGAAACAAGTTAAATATATTTTACACGCTATGCCCTGAACAGGGGCAGTGAATTAAAACAGATTGAGTTATGAAACACAGTTGTTCGACCACACAAGTGGGGAGAAAGACTGGTCACAAATGTTCTTTATTATTATTACTCTTATGTTATTTCACTGTAAGAAGTAAAATGTTAGAAAAATTATATTTCTTTATTTGAAAACTTCAAGAATTGTTTAAGGATTTGCAGTATAATTTAACAAGTAAAATTACACGTTGTTTGTAAATTCGAACATAACCTCTAAAGATTACCACATGTTAGTACTGTTAACTGTCACCTCTTATACCATAGATCACTGATACGAGATACATGATATCATTCATCGTGTCTTTTTCAGGTTTTAATACCATGCCACGGAGGAATATGGGGAAGAAACGTGAAAATATTGATCCTGAAGCTGTAGAAAAGCAATTGATTCTGTGTTGTGCTGAAGGAGAAAGGAAAATTTCAATTAGAGAGTCGTGTAAAGTGTTGTATTCTGGGCGTTATAATTTTTATAACACGCAATTAACATATAGCATGCCAACTAAAAAAATTTTCATGCTAAAATAAAATTATTATCGCAATTATTACTATATTTATCTTTTGTTTAGTGTATATTTCAAATGACTGAAACTTATAGAGAAACTAAAAAGAAAACATCAGCCATTCGCGTTAACGAACATGGGGAAAGGTCGGTTTTATGGCCTAAAAAAGCAATAAAGCTGGGTATATTCCGCCAGTCAAAAGGTTAAAGTTTATCAAATTAAGAGGTTAATAGTATGGATGTGTAACAGTTGATGTAAATTGCAATCAGTAGTATATCCACAGTTGACAACAAATTTGAATCACACCGGATTCGATATACACCTGAAATCTAGTCTCGAATCCACGATCCTCTATCTCGAATATTAGACTCTGGTTAATAAATCACCGAAAACCAAGATCTAAGCTCGAGTTACACTTTAAAATAAATATAAATTAATTGTTTACGGTAAATGACGGTAAGATTTTTATGCTTTATTTAACTTTATTACACGGCAACTACTCTTCTTAAAGTGCCTAGAAACGAAAAGCAGCTGTCTATTTTTAATAACAAATTGTTACAATAGTATTGGGAAAAGTTGAATTGATATGCGAAATGCATGAGGATGATAGTTCTAATGTCCACGGGTCCACGACCGATACCCGATCTAATCACAGGCCAAGTTGCATTGCTAAGGTTCCGATTGCAAGGCAGACTTACCGTTGGTGCGATGTTTTAGCTTGGAGAGTGAGATAAAGTGTCAGGCATTGCATGATTTGACCACGATTAGAAATGACTAGGTCATTCCATAACAGTTCACGTGACGCTTTAAAACCAGATATTAATCTATAGCATCAATTAATTAATGAACTTAGGTATAAACATTTCAATGTTGAATATTACCATAATAAAGCAAAAGAAAGCTTAGAAAGATTTATAAACAACAGTCAGATAATAAATCAGATTACCTTCTAAACGATGCACAAATTGAGTTTCATTAATCGACTACAATTTACCAAATCCATCTACTTCGTATTAACTATTATATGTGACCTGCTAAAGCACTCGAGCACGTAGGAGATACAAACTCCCCCATCGACACAGATCTGATGCACCCGAGTTAGAATTGTGCTGAGTAGGACTTACCGCTTTTAGATTAATACCTTGTATCAGTGATTAACTTCAACACCTCTTATCTAGAATTTCTAGCATTATCTGAGAGTTTCACACGTCTTGTGATACGCGATGCTTAATGAGGGAGAATTCCAATTGGATTCGCACAGTAAGGGATTGCATGTTTAAGTTAACACAAACATAATGAAAGATGCATGTACAAGAAGGTGAAAAGAACGGTTTGAATTTTCCCGCAGAACCTGATCCTCGGTAGAATTTTAAATTTACATTTCAATATGCTGTCGAGTTAGATAGCGGAATAAATTATATTGAGACGGCAGCGACTCTCAAAATAAATTTCGATTCGTGAGTTTTTATAATCTGGAAGTCATTGGAAGGGAGTCAAGTGACTTTCCTGAACCTAAGCGAGGAAGATTGTTTCCCTTTTAAAATATCGTAATAAAAATAAAGTGACGCTTAATTAAGCTGACTATCTTTACCCTTATTATTGTTGAAGTTAACTAGTTCCTTGCGATAGCATTTCTTTTAGTTCCAAATTTATTTTGACATGATACTTGTTGTAAGGTATCATCTGGTTGCTTAGCGTTAGTAGATAATGTTAATGTGAATTAATTTTTAACTGCATTGTTTTTTTTAAATCAAATAGTCTGGTTTTGAAATCCAGTATATCATTAGTGAAATTTAAATCCAACAGGATTTGAATGTAGATCAGAGGATTGTACTATCCTTAGACATATAGCATGGAATAAAAATAAAAAAAATATAAAAATAATTTTAAAAATAAATCCCAGGAAATTATAATTTGATCAAAATTTTTAATCAGCGAAAAGTATACTGCACAGGGAAAATTATATCATTGCTCAAAAATAATTTACTTGCACTGTATTGCATTATAATTTAGATCTTTGAAGTAAGAATCAAAGCAAACCACACACAAACTACTTTTTCATAGCTTTTTGTGGGGCAGAAGGCCTTTAAGACCTACCGTTGATGTGCTGTTATTTATGTGGTGCAGGATTGGAGAATGGAATAACGAATGGTATATCATCTGGTTCAAAATTTCTATGGTGACCAGAACAGGTCATGTGGAGCTTCTAAACGAGATATAAATCTATCATATCAATTAATACATATACAAATTACTAGGTTTCAGAGCAAGGAACTCTGAAAATATTAATTTATAACATATGGAAAACAAACCAAATTATCTTCCCAAATGTGTCCATCGTTCAATTTTTTTTGACGAATCGACAGCCATAACATACCCAAAAAGCCCACTTCCAAGCATTTAACTACCTATAGCAAATCAAATTGATTCGTATTAATAATCATACATTGTACGAAGGGAATACATTCTCTCGAGTAGTAGGATATATAAACTTCCCCATCAGAACAGACCGCAATCATCCTAGGCAGCATAGCGTGCCTGTAGTAAGACGTGCCGCTTCCAGATTAATGCCCTGTATCAGTGATTAACTCCAACACCTCTAGTGTCATTGCATTATCTGGGAGTTCCACACGTCCTACGTGGCTCACTGGTTGATGAGAGGGAATTCCACCAGGACATGCACGGTAAGGAATTGCATGTTTTAAATTAACGTAGACATGAAGAGAGATGTATAAGAAGGTGAAAGGAACGGTCTGACTTTTCCAGCAGAGCCCGACTCTCGGTGGGATTTAAAATTTACATTTCAATATGATGTAGGGCCAGGTAGTGGAATAAATTATTTTCAGAAGGTGGCTTCTCTGGGCATAAATTTAGATTTACGAGGGGCGATAATGTGGAACCCGAGGGGAGAGGGTCAGGGTGTTTATTCCCGAAAAGGCGTGATTAAAATTGTTTCTCTATTAAAACATCGTAATAAAAACGCAGTGCTTCATTAAGGTAGTTACTCGCCTTTCATGCATTATTCATTATGGTGGAAATTAGCTCTGGCCGTGACATAGAGTTTTCCGGATTTAAGTTTGTTTTAAAGCAATACTTGTGCTGAGAGGTGTATCTCTTATGGTGACTTAGTATTAGTAGATATTAATAGTATATTTTATTTTTTAATTTTTGCTGGATAATAAAATTCAATGTGCATAATAAAATTCTCTTCTATGTAGTACTATATTGAAAGTAGAAAGGAGTATCTTAAGATCAGTTGCATTAAAAATTAATAATAGCATTATCTGTATAGAGAAATGGCAAATGTTATTGACTGACTGCCTGACTAACTTTTTGACTGACTCAGCAATAAACTCCCCAAACCACGAGGCTTAGAAAGTTAAAATATGGCAGGTAGTTCTATCTCAAGAAATAAGTGCTCACTTTAAAAACATTATTTAGATTTTTATGAATAATAAATTAAATGGAATTTTAGTGCCAACCTACAATAACGTCTGACTATATTTTAGCCTACAAACACTAACTTGTTTTCACACTGTCTTATAACTCATAAAATAAGGTTAATATTAACATCAACGTAATCTTTAGATGTGAGTCAACTCTGAAGGCAAATATCTACATGCTACCGAAGGTACTATATTGAAGAGAAAAGGCAAACGTTGGGAACTACAACCAGAAGTTGCATGCCTAATGCGTGTTCAACTGATTTCGAAGAACTCAAATGAATCAATTAATTTTGGGTAAGAAAATATAACTTTAATACATATAAGGTTTAAAAGGAACTTCAACAAGAGTTAACACCAACAAAACTTAAAACTTAACAAAATGGTTAGTAACTGCAGAATACAAGACAGACGTTAGTGGTGGAGTTCTGATGATATTCGCTCGCAGTTCTGGAGTGCACAACCTTTACACAGTACAAAACTCAGTTGCCAAAATTTCCCTTGAGATTCTTCTTTAAAGGCCAAATTTTAGTTGAGATGACAGATAGATAGAATTGCCAGGTGCATAGCATAATGAACACAAGAAGTGTAAGGCGTCTAAAATGGTAGAAGTTACATGTCAACCAAAATTTAAAAATACTTGGTGGAGGGATCATTAAAACCAGTCTACTCATGACAGATTTTGTTGAAAAATTTCGCTCGAAATAATCCTGGTGAAACAGCTGGTTGCCAAAGGCGGCTATATTTACTGATGGTCTGATACTTATTTGCTGATACCTGATAATGTACAGATCATGTCATTGTGTTGAAAAATGGGAAACTCACGACGAATTATGGATATTCGAAGAAACTTTATGTATTTACATAGAGTATTTTCAGTTCAAAATTTAACTTCACTTTTCTATCTAGAAGAGAACTTTCCAGTCGAGACATTTCGCCTTTAGATTTCATTAACCAAGCAACGAAAATAAATACAAAATTAATTATTATTTTAAAGTACAGCCTATACTTTTAATGTTAGTTGGAATTCTACTGTTTAAGCATCTACATTACATTACCACTGATTTAAGCCCATATACGTAGGTGCTTTTCCGGCTTCAAACCAGTGATTCTCTGATTACAAAGCCAAAATTCTGCCACCAGGCCATCGGAATTCTGTAAATCGCAAGATAATTGAGAAGAAATTTTACGGATCATTATTTTTCTTCAATAGACGAGTTTTCTGGTTTGTTTACTTACATTAAAAACATTGGCTTTATCTGCTTATATGTTGGACTTCCGCTTTGAAGATCCATTGACTTACGGCCTTATTCACCATCCATGGTTAAATCCTGATCAGCGGTTAAAAGGGAATTTACACGAACAAGCGAATGCTGATCGAAATGATCGGCTGGATGTATCCCCTAACTGGCGAGTTGGCGAGAAACTCGTTTGGCTCGAAGGCTGAGGGTAATTTTAAAAATCGCCAACAACAGAGAAATTGAGATACCATGCCAATACAGCAACCCAATAAAGTATACATTTGGCAATGCATTTCGGTCACCTTTCGCATTATTATAGCAGAACCATCATTTAACCGCTGATCATGGTTTAAACATGGATGGTGAATAAGGCCGTTAGTATTACACCGGAAATACGTTTTACAGGCAGGTAAACAAACCAGAAAACTCGTCCATATGTATTAAATAATTTATATTTTTAGATATTCTCAAAAGTATTTCATGAATTATTATTTTGATTGGTAGAAATGTCAATATTTGATGGTTTTAGAAGAGCCTTAAGGAGTTTTAGTGTTCTAGGCCGCCAATTTTTGCCGAACACAGGAGTGTTCGGGCTTTGAACCCAAATACTTTGTTATTTTATGATATTTCTTCAGTAATTCCTATGCTACTGTGCCACTAACTTTCGATCTTTGAAAGAGAAAATGACTATGGTTGAGTTTTTCGTTTTATTTATTTTATGTACGCATATCTTTTGAGACAAGGACCCACTTCCAATTTCCCTTTGAAGAAGTTTTACATCGGAAATCGATCCTAGGGACGGAAGATCTACATTACCACAAATAAACAAAACATAAAACTTTTCTATAACATTCAAAGTAACAAATGGAAATGTTCAGTGAATTGCATGTCAACGTTTACTCATTTGTTCTACATATTTATGGGGTCTGATTTACTTTTAGGGGTCTATTCTGGTACCCCCGGTTGGGTTGGGTTCCGTTGTTAACGTGCGGAACCCAACCCAACTCCCAACCCAACCGGGGGTACCAGAATAGACCCCTTAAGTTTACCATTAAACGCTGCAGCCTATTTTCTTTTATCTTATTTTTATTATCTGATGAAATAGAGCAAGGTCTTGTAGAAGACAAAAATATGCTTCTTTTGAGTTCGAATTGATCATAACCCCATGGTGGTAAAGTCTCGGCCTCGAAATCGAAGAAAGAAAAGAGGACCTGAAAAAACTACCTGATTTCAGAATGGTTAGCTCGTGAATCCGTTGTACATGTCCACGTGTGTTAATATTGTGAAGAGGAATTTCAGAAAGGGGTGCGATGGGTGAAGTACCTTGGTTTAAAACTACTATGGTCATTCCAAACAGTCCTCGTGAACTTAAAAATATGACAATTATCTTAAGAATCAGCAGCTGCCTTCGAGTGGGAAAAGTCATATATTTTTCATACTTTTTTACGCTGAAATGATGAAAAGAATTCTTCTCTTCAAGACATTAATATAAATTAGAAATAAACTTATTCTAATCCAAATACTTATTGATCTTATCGCTGTCTTTAAGGGATATATTCTGGTAGTTCTGGTATCCCGTTGTTAACGTGCGGAAAAAGTGACGTCTCCCAACCCAACCGGGGGTACCAGAATAGACCCGTAATTCTTCTGTGCGTTTCACGTGCGTCTGTGTCATCTTTAGAAGACGACGAAGAGCGGTGAATTTAGGTTTACTTCACTTTTTTACTTGGCAACACCGTAAATGATTTTTTACGTCGTAGCTGCTGAACGACTCATTTTAAGATAATTCTAGAACCTTTTCAGATGTTTCTAACCGTAGTTAAATTCAACTATCTTTACTATTTGGGGTTTGTCAATTGAAAATTTTATGGATTTCCGGTTTCCAGTAATTGATTTATAATGCAGTATGCATTAGTTAATTGTTTTGAGTTAAGTGTCTAATTTTGGTGCTGTATTGGTGATTTAAACTTCGTTATAGAACTTTTGACGTGTTCTGTGTGTGCATATGTATCGGTTCAAGACGTCGGTTGAAGTAAAAAACATATGCCATGTATAACATCCTGAATGAAACACAAGTAAGTTTATATATATAAATAAAATCGAAACATTTTTTTGTGAGCTATAAAAATTCAAACTACTGAATAGATTTTCTTAAAATTTGGCTCGCAAATACTATGAAGCTTACGGAGGGTTTTAGTGAAGGCATTGTGACAATTAGTTAAATAGTTAATTTTGTTTATTAATTAAAAGTTGTTTCAAATGAGCATGCGGCATGCGAACTTCAAACTCTTCTCTAGCCCTCCGAGAGGCGCAACGTCTTTCCGTTTTTCATCTTCAGTTGAAAAGCAGATAGCTCGTATTTTTATGTATATTTTTTCTTAAACAATCACGGATAAAGTGTTCTTAAGATTTCAGAGATATAATTAAATACAAAAAAGATGGATTCATTTACATTAAAAGCTAAGTTTTCTAACCTGACATCTAAAAGTTCAAAATAATTGGGCACTCAGAGGGCTAGACTCAAGTAAAAAAAACTATACAATAATAAAATAAAAGTTCGTTTATTTTTTAAAATTAAAATGAGAATATCCGTTGAACCAAACGATTTAAAAAAAACCACCAAAAGATAATTTTTTGCATAAGTTATAAATATATTTTGAAAGAATTGTGTAAAGTTTAATATAATTTGTCATTTATTATATTTAATCTTGCTTTCTTTTTTACCATGTAACCATCAAAAGCTGATATAAATATCCGTTATACGTACTTCAAATTTAATCACAAATGCTAAATAAAGGTTTTGTAACGATTTATTAAATAGTTAATTTTTCATTAGTGAAAAACAGGAAAATAATTTCATCCCGCGCAAATCCGGGTATATCTGCTAGTGTTTAATAAAAATTCTCGGATTTAAATATGCTCGGTGACAATTCTAGTTGGCAGAAAGTCCAAAGTTTTAAGACTTATCGGAACAGCGGTAGGTGATGCAATAAGTCTTCCATGTGGTTTTGATGAGGTGACCGATCGTTCTCCTGTTGCAAGTTCTGTCCTCCCTCCAAAAGCGTACAATAAATGATGTTGCAAATGTTTTCATTATGCATTTATCATATCATAGTATATTCTGTATTGTTGCAATGAATTAAATGTTTCTTGTGTGTATATTTTTTTATATTTAATTTACTTGTGTCCTTTTGTTGGAAGTTAAATGTTGGTCACCTTAATATTAAGAGTAATTTTTCTTGGTGTAGTGAAACACTTGCTAGCTTTCCTCGTACTGTCAGCTTATTTGTCATGTCACTGGCGATAGAAAACTCATTTACTGGAAATTTTGATAACAAAGGGAACAGTAAAATAGTATTCGAAATAATTTGAAAAATGTTTAACGCCTTAACTGTATAGTTTCCCGCACCATCTTATTGCACGGCCTTCTCTTTTGGGAATGTGTTGTCGTATTGATTCAACTAAAAGTCTGTGTAGAGCTCTTGATATGCAAGTGGAACACCGGTATTCTACCGGTATATTTTTGTATCGAATGCCAACGCATTTTGAATAACTTGGTTTTATCTTAAGTTCAAAAATGCCATAATTCGATCTGGCATCACAGATAAGGAGGTTAATTTGTTCTGATGTGTAGAATACCAAAATAAAAGCTATTTAAACGTCTTGCAATTTATGGATGTATAGACAAACTTGAAATCTATGCCTTTAAACCTAATGGATAACATTTATTTGATGCTGATTTACACACAATAGAATAACTAAAAATGCTATTTTAAAAATTTAAGAGTTGTTAGAGTTATCGAGAAAATTCGATTAGATTAAGACTTTAGATAAAATGTTAAAACTGCTGTGTTATACAGCGTTGAAAACAAATTTTCATCTTAAGGTGCATCATAGCTTCAAATGAAAAGACTTGTATTTCCTCTTTTAGTATTAAAATGCAGAAATAGAAGAAAGCTCGTTTTCACGTCAAGTGTTAGAGTACAGAAAAGATGGCTGGAGACGATTCCAGCCTTCTTGCCATTCGAAAATATGAATAATGGCCCATTGAAACACTTGTTTTTATTATTTAATTGTTTATAATTCCTTTTTTCCACAATATATGCAATACCTTTAAAAGGTATCTAGAACAGCATTGCTCACTTTTAAAGAACCTATCTTTGTAATGCTGTCGGATAGATTGAGGGTCTGCAATTGCTTACTATTCAATTTATTTTTTCTCCTATTATCATACGCTTTAACCCCTTAACGGTGTAATATTCTGTACTGTCTTAATTAGATGACTCCCTTCTGTTTTGGGAATGTGTTGCCGAATTGATTCAACTAAAAGACCATAAATCGTGTTATGGTTTACCGGTAATTTTTGTATCGATTGATAGCGTCTATGATTGACTTAATTTTAGATAAGTGTATAAATTCCATGATTCACTGTACACCGCTAAGGAGTAAAAAATTTGTGGGTTTCCCATTTCCATCAAGAACGGTAGATGCCAAAGCAGTTAGTCTTCCTGCTGTGTATTCCGCGATTTCAGCGGGATATTGTGTTGACCAGTTTCAAACTATCGCAGTATTGCACTATATTGATTAGAGAATTGCATATAAATTATCTTCGTTTGTAACTTTCAACAAACCTATTGGCAAACGCTTCATCTGAATAGCGATTTCTATTCTGCAGTTGAAGGATTAGAGAGCAATTCCTTTAAGCAGATCTATTTTCTAACGAATAAAAGTTTCAAATGATTTCCTACGTTCGATTTTGATATTTCATGATTTGTAGTTATAACTAGTCTTTAAATGCCGAGTTGGACCTACAAATGCTTTCATTTTGCCTTCATCAACTTTGACCCTTCAGCGGCCTACCTCCTTTAGGTGAATACGGGTGTCCCAATCCCGAGGTACCCAGGGATCTATTCTTATTACGAGGCTTCACAGTCAATGGTAGATACAGATGTCGAGCTCCCGGAATGCCCTAGCGATCTTTTTAAATTCTATAGTTTGTGACGATTCTTTTCCAGTTGCTTTGCATGGCAATCTGTTTGGGGGAAAGTAAAATCCTGCGGTCCTTTTGCCTCCCTTCGACCCGTGATCCATAAAATGGCAACGTATGCATATTTATTTGGATACCTTACTAAATATTTAATATTTTTTGACAGTAAAGCTATTTTGTTAAAATCTATATCACGTGCAATATAATATGGAAAAATATTATTAGTTATAATTTAATATAAATTGTCTGGAAAACGTATGGTATGGACGAGTTTTCTGGTTTGTTTACTTATATTAAAAACCTTGACTTTATCTGCTTGCATGTTGGACTTCCGCTTTGAAGATCCATTGACTTAGCGTTACACCGGAAATACGCATCACAGGCAGGCAAACAAACCAGAAAACTCGTCCATAAAGTTTAGGGGCCTATTCTGGTACCCCCTGTTGGGGGGGGGGGGGGCACTTTTCCCGTTGTTAACGTGCGGAAAAAGTGACGTCTCCCAACCCAACCGGGGGTACCAGAATAGACCCGTTACACTTTTCGGCTTCAAGATGTTCTTGGCTGCCTTAAATGGTTCATTTAAAACTGATAGCTAAAAGTAGAATCGTTTTCTATGTGCTCGATCTTCGATAAATTATCGACATTTTTTTCATTTCAGCTCCAAGATCCAGCTACGAAAAGGATTTTTGCCACACGATGTAGACACTGACACCTACATCCGTTGTCAGCAGCAATGTGCGTTCCATTTCCAGCCAGCCTGACGCCTTTGCCGAAACACCTAATATTTTAAAGTTGCTGCCTCTGTCCCAAATGAATTAATTTGCCTGTAGCAGGGAATTCAGAAGCCTCGTGATTCAATTGTCTGCTCATTTAGCGGTGATGTCTTATTGTCTTTTATCACAAAGGATCAAAGTGGAAAATGGATGAATGAAATATTTCATAATTTTGGTATCATTGGGGCTCAAAATCATTTCTGTGATTTACTTGGAGATGGTCTTCCCCTTAAACTTATTCAGAATAATTTAAGTTCTCGATTAGTTCAAATTATTTTAAATTCTCAGGACATTTTCTGTCATAGAAATAAGAACAAAGATTTTTGAAATGTTAAGACAAAGGAATGTCCAGGGAACTCGCAGTGAATTCAGCTATAATTGAAAGAAAATTGAATTTCTTGTACCGTGATATCAAATGGTTTCGATACTTTTCCAAAGTGAATTTAGATGGATTTTTAATAGACTTAATTGTTCCATTTCTAGTTTTAATAGCATCGTTTGCTAATTTCTGAGTTAATTAGCAAACGATGCAAAATTTGCTAAAACTCTTATTCGCATAAAAAACATTACTGATAAATTTTCCCCGAAGTATCTTGGTTAAAATAGTCATTTTCTAAGGATAATTTTAGCTGCTATTGTACCTTTAGTTTCAAACAAAGACCACATCTTATGCATGCAAGCAGAGAAAAGCTGTTATCTTCTACACATGGAATTGGAATATGACTAAACAATACAAAAATAAAATTTAAAAAAACCTAAAATTTTTCCAAACCCAGAGTTGAAATATTTAACTTGCCTTAGTCAACTTTAAAAAAACAAACAAATCATTAATGAATGTTAATCCATAAGAAGTCACAGAAATAAATGTTTGATTGTATATTTGGTGTTAAGCAAACGGAATCTTGTAAGAAAGAGTGATATTCTTCTCGTTGAGCTCGGAACATCCGATAAAAATTGCGACAAGCTGAAGGAATTGGGTCTAATCAGAAAATACTTGAATGTTCTTAAAAATTACAATCAAAGCCTTTCGTGCTTAAAATGTTTGGAGAGAATTTAGGTGAAATTTAACACGTAATGAATCTATCAAAATTTCATCGTATAAACATTTCAAAATAAGTGTATTTCGTAAAGTTATTGGAGTTGCAATAATTTTATTAAGAACTCCGTCAGAATTTAATAAAAACTTTACTTGAAGACATATGAGATTTAAAGTAAAAGAAACTTATTTTTTAGAAGTTGGTAGTTCTGAATAGTACTTTGCCTTATGTTGAAAAGTATAAGTGATTTTAATTGCAAAAGATTTTAGGATGAAACTACCCATATATCCAAATAAAGCCACTCAATTTCTCTATGATATCCAGCGTATAAAAATTTTATTGTTCAGCACTCCATTAAGTTTTTCGCCGTCAATTTTCGTGAGTGCGATTATAAAACGGATTTAACAATAAAAACTACAGCCATAATTTATAAATTCCTTACGAGATAGCAGTT
The DNA here is from genome assembly GCA_013235015.1 of Araneus ventricosus. Lineage (NCBI taxonomy): Eukaryota > Metazoa > Arthropoda > Arachnida > Araneae > Araneidae > Araneus > Araneus ventricosus. Next base: position 67,410 of record BGPR01003903.1, read on the forward strand.
GAGTATCTTACTCCATTAGACAAGGGTTATTATTTTGATTCTGTAAAATTTTCGCTGAATTTATTTCGAATAACTATCGAAACATAAATTCCAAGTTTTTACAAGCAATTGTTATTCTTCAAATAAATTATGTGCCGAAATTAGAGTCAATCAGCAATGCCAAATGCATATTACAGAACGTCTCGGGAGATACTGCGATACGTCGTAGCTTAAATGGTTCAAACTAGTGCGTTTGCGTTTCAAAGCAATATCCACAGGTATCATGCCGACAATTTACGTGAACTCCGAAGGGATTCAAATTTCAGTTCGTAGGGCACATAAGAGCACAAATAAACCTCTTCCTGTGTCTATTCGAAATCGGGCAAGCCGAGTAGTTCAAACTGAGCATTAATCGAATTCATTTATTCCTTTCATTTATGGTGTAAGATGCATTAAATGAAGTAATTCAGAAATTTAATCTGTTAATTATTGAAAAACATGGTCGTTTTTCTATTTATTTGCAACGAAGGGAGACATTTTCAGTATCATCGAATTTTCTTTCGTTGAGTTCCTTGATAGAACAAAACACAAAAGCTAAAGAAAAATGTTTATTAGTTATGTTTAGAGTTCAATTGAATATAATAAAGCCAAACAAATAACACATCAACATATTTCCTGCCCTAAAAATTGATTTCCTAATGCCAAAAATAAATGCCAAGCTTGGAAGATACAGTGTTTGTTGACACTTACCCGAAAAACACAGCTTCAATGCAGGTCAGACAGCAAATATACAGGCAGAGTGAGTCCTTTGGATTGATAATGAAGGGAGAGGAGACATTTGTATGAAATTGGGGATGCAATGCATTGAAGGTGGGATACGAGAAGGAATAAGAGATCGAAAGTATGCACAGCTCTTGAAATAAAATGAAAGTGTGTTATTGATTGCTTTTGAGAACCATTTCGAAAAAAGTACCGAAAGTTAAAATGATCGATTCAGTACACATTCAATCCTGAAACAATATCTTAACGTTGGTTATCACTTGACAATAGATCTTGCCAAACTGAATATTTTATGTTGGAGGGCATAAGCACTGTTTAGCAATCTGCAACATAAGGCTTTCTTCTCTCGTCACCTTGATGGGTAACTTCGTTTAGATGTTAACGAAGTTTTATTGTGTAAACTATATGTTGTGTTTTGACTATATAAGATTTGAAATCAAATCTTTAACCCTTTATAAGGCCATTTTTTTATAGTAGTGGTATAATAAATTATCTTGGGTAATGAGATTAATTTAAGGAAAGAAATTCATTTAGCTTATTGGATGACATTTTTTGTTAATTAAATCAACTAATAATTACCAAGTCAAGACAATTTGTTATGGTTTGAGATAAGAAATTGGAACATCCAGGTTTTTGTTTCATCGAAACATTTGACGAGAACTTACGCCAACCTTAAAAAATGTATTTAAAAATTGATGAATTTGGTGGGAAGTATATCCCCAGGGCCTTATAAAGAGTTAAACTGTCTATGAGAATTTTATCCCTCCCAGCGGCGGAGATGTCTTTTGGCGTTTTTCAGGTTCAGTTCAAAAGCAGATAGTTCTTATTCATATGGATATTTTCTTGAACAATAATGGATAAAGTGTTCTTAAGATTTCAAAGTTTTAATTAAATACAAGAAATCTAGGTTCATTCAATTTAAAAGCTAAGTTTTCTAACCTGAAAGCTAATAGAGCAAAATAATAGAGCGCATGGAGAGTTAATTACATTTTAGTTAAAAAATACTTCGACAACTCCTTCCGACAATAATACTTCAAATTTTGGAACAATTATAACAACTTTATTATTCTGATGATGTATCCATTTATCGTCTTATTATATACTGTAGTCTAAGGAACTGGAACAGTATAATGCTTGCTCGTATTGCCGACAGGTCTTTTAGTAATATACGACAAAGTGCTGGAAACTACTGATATTCTTTCGATGAGGTGTTGGGATTTAGAATTTAAGAGCCTTCGCATTGCTCCCAGCTTAATGGTTCTTATATAAAATCACGCAATATCGGAAGCATTATCTGTTTAGATAATTTTTATTGCTCCCTGCCATTTTTTATTTAATTTCAATATATTAAAAATTATGTTTGATTCATCTTTTTATTCAGATGCTGAGTTGTCATCGCATCAATGAAGTTCTTTATCAATATATTTCGTGGAGTCTATAGTGAGTCGATCCTTGGCAAATAAATGTTGGATAAAGGCTGGATTAGGTTTATACCGTATTGCTTTGATATTCTATAAAACTGCTGATACCTGGAAAGATGTGATTTATAAGAAGAAATTCAATCCTTTGGAACTGCCATGACTGTCTCGGTTGAGTTTCTAAAACCGAAATGCATTATCTGATAAACGAATCCAAATTATGCATATGCCCAGCTTTTTGGTTACTAAATGTGTAAGTTAACCTGCAATTGAGGTGCTTAGATTGTGTATAGATCTAACCATGATTTATTTTGTACTTAATTGCGTGGAGTGTACTTCCCTGAAATATAAAGTGGTCTATCTTTATAGGTACAAGTTATTTCCAATTTTTGTTAAAGTACATATTTTTGTGATTACTTGAAAACCCGCTAAGTAAATTGCACCATAATGGGATGGGATGTGAAAAATTGTAGATCGTAGCAGGAGAAATCATTTTACATAATAGTTTGATATATACGAATTAGATATGTAATGACGTATTGCTAATTATCCCATAATTTTTAACGATCTCAAAATGTTAACATATAATGTAGACCATTCTCTCACGGACCCATTTAAACAAGCGAAGTCCATTGCCAATAAAAAAGCATCGTATATAAGTGCATTTAAATCAGTGGCGTTATCTTCGCTTTCGTATAGTCCCTGACGAAGCTAGGAGTTTAGAATTGAGTATTCCTCTTTCCACCCATCCCCCGAAATTATTGGTTTTTCTGAACATGCATTCTGATCTATATCATTTTATTTTTTTATCTGAAATGTATTCTTGCATGTCTTCAGGAAGTTGAGGCTATTTAAGAAAAATGATCTTAGAATATATTGCAAACTAAAGTCGGGCATTTATAAAAAACAAACCCGCATTTAATTTCTGATAATTTCCATGGGCCTTCCTTGTCTATATGGAATTTATCAATAGGTTAATTTTTTACGTCTGGACTGCTAAATGAAACAGACCTCTGTACAAAAACCTTGAGTTTGCTGAATCGGCTATATCGTTCAGTCGATTCAACAAAGTCTTCCTTTTCATACAATGATGATACATTTAAGAGATCAGTGAACTGAAACGTGTCCATTAGACGTCAAAGTTAGAACGATCAAAATGAGATTTTTAGAGAAAAAAATGTCTAATGGGATGCTAGATTTGAGGCAGAAACTTCTGCGTGAACTATCCACTCATTGAGAAAGGTATGCTTTTTAGCATCCGTGGCTTATAAAACTGTAACAGGCAAATTTGCGCAAAAATTATTCCAAGCGTGTATTCAATGTATACGGAGTTAGTCTTGAAAGTGTCGAGATATATTAAATCATGTCTTATTTGAAAATAAAAGGGAAAGATAGTGAGTCTTGGGACAATAGTGAGCCATATGGAGTGCATTGGTTTTGATGGAACAAGGCGTATAGAAGACAAAACTGGGGGTCGACGTTCAGTGAGGCATGCGAAATGAAAATTGGGAGGGTTTGTGTGTGCGAGAGAAAAATGAGTAAAATATAGACTATCGATTGATAGAGTATGGCTTGTGGTGTAGAGTGTTGAGGCGTGGGGATAAGTAAATATGGAGAATGAGTTATGGGAAATTGTTGAACCAAGTCGAGAATGATGTTCGGGAAACGAGAGAAAAATAGTAATTACAAAATAGTTATGGTGGAAAACGAAGGTGAAATGAATCATTGAAAGATTGAGAAATGCAAGTCGTGGTAAACAGTGAGAAATGAATACAGAGTAAACATTTGACTGAATAAAGAGGGTTGTTGTGGAAAGTGATGAAAGGGGAATGAACAGTGTCGAAATAGTTTGCAAATGCTGTGTGAAATGAAAACGAATGTAGGCTAGTATGGGGAGTGAGATGTCGGAATTAGTGAACAGTGTGGGTTGTTGTGGAGGGTGATGATCAAAGGAGAACGAGTGTACAGAGATAATCATTGTGGAGTGTGTATGGAGAATGAACTATGCGAGTCGTTATGAAAAGCGATGCTTCTGGGAGAGGAGCGTACAATGTGAATCATTGCGGAGTGTAAGAAATGTCTGAGAAATGTATGTCATGAGGGCGTAGAAAGTGAGAGATGTGGGAGAAGAAATGCGATTTGTGTGACAAA
>BGPR01003903.1:76737-124751 GCA_013235015.1 Araneus ventricosus
GTAGAAAGTGAGAGATGTGGGAGAAGAAATGCGATTTGTGTGACAAATGGATGTGAAACTCGGTCATTATGGCGAATGAAGAATTGGGTAGAAAGTGTGGGTCGCTATGGTGAGTGATGTGTGTGGGAAATGGATGAATAGTGTGGGTAATTTGGGAGAGATGTGTGTGGGAAATGTATGAATAGTGTGTCATTTAGGAGAGAGATGTGTGTGGGAAATGTATGAATAGTGTGTGTCATTTAGGAGAGAGATGTGTGTGGGAAATGCATGAATAGTGTGGGTCATTTGGGAGAGATGTGTGTGGGAAATGGGTGAATAGTGTGGGTCGATTGGGAGAGTAATGTGTAACGTTAATGGGTGAACATGGTAGTAGCTTGAAGTGTATCATGAAGCCTGAATGTTTATCGTGCTTTGTGTCTGTCGAGTTGGGTATTAAGTAAAAAGTAAGTGAAGAATGTGTACGTAGTGAAAAGTTCAGTATGTGATGTGAGTGAAGAATGCGTATCTTAGTGGAAAGTGAAGTATGCGGAGTGAGGATTGTGTATCGGTGGGGAAAATGCGGTATATGGAGTGAGGAATATGTAATCACTGTGGAAAGTGTGGTTTGTGTAATGAGTGAGGAATGTGCAATCATTGTGGAAAGTGCGGTAGATGGAGTGAGGAATGTGTAATCGCTGTCGAAAGTGCGGTATGTGGAGTTAGTGAGGAATAGATATCGTAGTGGCGTGCGGTACACGGAGTATGTGAAGAATGTGCATCGTAGTAGAAATTGTTGTATGAGAAGTTATGAATGCGTATAGCTTGGAAAATGTGGTATTTTGAGCGAGTGAGGAAAGTGTGGTATGTCGAGTGAGTGAGGAATGTGTAATCGCTGTGGGAAGTGTTGTATGTGAATTGAGGAATGTGTATTGTGGAAAGTACGGCATTTGGAGTGAGTGAGGAATGTATATCGTAGTGGAGTGTGGGATGAGTGAAAAATGTGTATCGTAGAGAAAGTGAGGTATAAGAAATGAAGCATGCGATATATTTAGTGAAATGGAAACATGTCGGGGGAATGGGTGTGGATATTGTAGGTCATTTTGGCGATTGATTCCGAGAGACGCAAATGAATATGGATAATTGTGAAGAATGTCTGTGAAAAATAAGTTAATAGTGTGTCGTTGTGGAGTGAGATGTATTAGAAATATGTGAATATTTTTTTGTAGACGGAGGAGTGCCAAATGCGTGAAAAAAAGTATATAGTTGTTTGTCGAGTTAAGAATGTTGGCCGAGCTTGATGTTCAGGAATAAAGAGCGATTAAAGATTTTTGGTCTTCGAAACGAGTATAGTGAGAAAAATCTATGGGTCGTGTCTGACGCGGAAGAAAAACCCAGATTTCTTTTGGTTAAAATACACACTTCCCATTCCATACTGCTCACTATTGACCAAAGAGTCACGATCTTTCCCTTTTAGTTTTAAGATGTATGAACTTTCGCGTCGAACGCTGTGCAGCTGGAATGCATGCTCGATTGGGATAATTTCTGCACAAATTTGCCTGCTAGTTTCATGAGCCATGGATGATAAAGCATACTTTTTTCAATGCGTGCAATCAGAAGTTTCTGCCACAATTCTAGCATCGCACGAGACATTTTTTCCTTTAAAAACTTCACACTGTAACCGTCATAACTTCGACGTCTTATGGTAGCGTTTCACTTCACTGACCTTTAAAATGCATTATCATTGTATAGAAATGACAACTCTTGTTGCATCGACTGAACTAAACTGGTTTTGTACAGAGGTTTGTTCACTTAGCAGTCCAGGCGTTACAATTTATCAGTAGGTTAATTACTTATATAGACTAGGAAGGGACATGGAAATTATGAAATTCAATGCGAGTTTTATATGAATGCCTGACTATAGCTTGCCAAAAATACGGAGGTTTCGGTCATTTTTATCAAATAACCTTAACTTTCTGTAGACATGCAAGCTTACATTTGTGATAAAAATAAATTGATAAAAATCAGAATGTATTTTTAGAAAAACCAGGAATTTTGAGGAATGGGTTAGGGGTAAGGAATTAATATTAATCTGCCAATTTTTATCAGAGAATATACAAAAGCGAAGATAACACCATTGATTTATAAATGCACTTAACATATGCTTTTTTATTGGGAACGGACTTCGCTTGTTTAAATGGTTCCGTGAGATAATGTTCTACGTTACGTGTTAACAATTTGAGATCGTTAAAATGATAGGATAATTAGCATTGCGTCATTACATATCGAATTCGTCTATATCAAACTATTGTCAAAAATGTTTTCTGCTGAAAAACATTACAATCTACAATTTTTCATATCACAGATCCCATAACTTAGCAGTTTTTCAAGTAATCATTAAAATATGCATTTCTAACAAAAATGGGAAATAGCTTGAACCAGTAAATATGGATCACTTTGTATTTCAGGGAAAGTACGCTGCACGCAATTAAGTACAAAATACTTTATGATTAGATCAGTACACAATCTAAGCATCTCATTTACAAGATACACATTTAGTAACCAAAACGCTGGGCATATACATGGTTGGATTAGTTTCTCAGAAAATACATTTGAGTTTTAGAAACCAATTCGAGACGGTCACGGCATTCCGAAGCCCGAATTTCTTTTTATAAATCACCTTTAACAGGCATCAACCGTATAGTAGATTAGGTACTACGATATAAACCTAATCCGCCAATACGAGCTATTATATAGTACTGCACAAGTTCCTTGGATTACAATCTATAACTTCTCATATGACGATAAATGGATACAACATCAGAAGAATGCAGTTATTATAATTGCTCCAAAATTTGAAGCGTTATGATTATTGGGAAGAGTTGTCGACTTGTAATTAAACGCAATTTAAAATTCCATTGGATAGTTTTACGAAATGACTTGTAGATACCAAATCTTGTAGATGCCTAAAAACTTCACACAAATAACTTCACATAATAAAACTTAGTTAACAACGAAGCGATGTTCCCCATCAAGCGATACGAGAAGAAAACATTACGTTTCAAATTGCTAAACAATGCTTATGCCCTCAATTATAAAATATTCAGCCTGGCAAGATCTATTTACAAGTGATAACCAACGTTAAGATATTGTTTCAAAATTGAATGTGTCGGGAATCGATCATTTTAACTTTCAGTGCCTTTTTCGAAATGGTTCTCAAAAGCAAGCTATCAATAACACACTTCATCTTATTTCACGAGCTGGTTTCCATGCTTTCAATCTCGTATCATTTCTCATCACCTTTCAATACACTGCATTCAGAATTTCATACAAATGTATCCTCTCCCTGCACTACCAATCCAAAGGACGCACCCTGCCTGTATGCTTGCTCTGTCTGACATGCATTGAAGTCATGTCTTTCGGGTAAGTGCCATAAGCAAACGCTATATCTTATAGATTTAAGTTAGGCATTCTTTTCAGGAAATTAATTTTGAAGATTGGAAATGGATTCATATCCTGTTTTTTTTTATATTGAAGTGTAAATATGAAATAATTTTCTTTAGCTTTTGTCTTGTTGAATCAAGGAATTCAGCGAAAGAGAAAATTCGATAACGGCATTAAAAATGTCTCTCAGAGCTGAAAATTGAATAAATTAATAAATAATTTTTAATTATAATAAATTTTATAAATTGTCGTATATTTCACCGCAAATGAAAGTGACAAATGCATTTGATCAATGGTCAATATGAACTACTCGGCTTAGTGGATTTCTGATAGACAGAACAGAACTTTTTGATGCCCCTACGAACTGAAATTTGAATCCTTCGGAGTTAACGTGAATTGTCGGCATGATACATGAGGATACTGCTTTGAAACACAAACTCGACTGGTTTGAACCATTTATGCGAGACATATCGCAGCACTTCCCGAGATGTTCCATAATATGCAATTGACGTTGTTGATTGATTCTAATTTTGGCACTTAATTTATCTGAAGAATAGCAATTGCTTGTAAAAACCTGGAATTTAGGTTACGATAGTTATTCGAAATTCACAAAAATCATTTCACAAAATCGAAATAACTCTTAAGTAATGGAGTATAAGATACTGAACTTCTAGCTTTCCTGGAAAATTAATGAGCTTAAAAATATATTGAATGGATTATTTTATCAACTATGAGTGAAGAATACAACAGCCTGAATATAACTAGCTCTTGTTTGTTACGAGTAATCACAAGCTCGATACTTTTTGAACTCGATAATGACCATTTTAAGTGATGCATGGAATTCGAAGTATTTTTTTAATGTTTTGAAATATTTCAATTTATACATTGTTTTAAAATCTGCATAAGAGGCTTAATTAGGAACGACATTAAAATTATTTCCGCTTTCCCCCTTCATCTGCAGGTGAAATTATCTTTTCTCTTTCATGATATTTCAGATGTTGGGTCCATTTTGCTTTGCTCGCATCTTCTTTCTTCAGTGTTAAGCCGGTTTAAGTTTGAGTAGATCGGGAAATTGTACATAATCCGAAAATAAAGTCGGTTTTTTTTTTTTAATAAGACGCAAGTTTATTCTTTAACATCCTTTTTTAATTAAATTGATCATCTTGGAATGACGTATAAATGTTTAGCTCTCTATCATAACTCCAGTCATTTTATCTAGTCTTGGCGATCTTCACCTTACATTCCTCATTTCTTATCTTGAAAGACTTTGTCACCTGTGATCTCAATCCGGTCTGATCATTCTCTACGAAAATTACAAATATTTCAAATATCTCATCACACTGTAGCAAAAATATATTTAACTATGTCATAGAAACTACTGAAAATACATAATCTATAAGCTAACAGAACAATTGTTCTTCTGTTTCCAGATTATAATGCAAATCTCAGATTTAAATTTTATAAGCTTACTTGAATTTCAATGGAAGTAAAATAAACTTACTTTACACATTAGTGTTTGAAGCCATAAATTAGAGTTGAAGACTCTATTTTCAGAATTTTAATTATAATTTGGTGTTATAACCTCCTTTTCATTTACCTTTGGTTGGTGTAGTATGAACAAATATGGATTTTAAGCATCTCAATTTCATATACCAGCCAAATGGAAAAATTCAGGAAATCTCGTTTCCCTGGACATTGCTTTTATAGATTTACTTGAATAACTTTGTCTTTAAAAATAGCCTTGTCATTTCAGACAACTTAGAAATAAATTGGATAGGATTATACAAGTCTTTAGAAAGTAAATTTCCTTCAAGTTTCCCAGCAAATGGTTTTCGAGCAAAGAATTCTGCCAATATGGCGCTTGTTTACTTAAGGGAAAAGCAATATCAAAGAAGCTGGCAAAGATGAAATTTGAAATGCTGCTGCTGGCAGCTGAGCAGAATGTTGGAGACTGGAAACCGATGCTCCCTGTGTCATTTTCTTGGTTAGCTGCACAGCGTTCGTCATCGCCTATTAACATGTTGCTCACCGCTAAAAAATTAGTCGCAAGCTCAAAGAAGGTCAAACAACATGGATATCAAAAGACATAATTTGACGTTTCCCGTCAAATGTGTTAAAGCTCAGCGCCTTATCTTGAGATCAATCTTCAGAAATGCTCCAACTAGCTTTGAGTGCAAAGGAGGTAAAATTCTCCCATAAATGGCATCGAACTGTTGAGAGTAAGTAAACGAATTTTTACAATAATAGTTTTACCCACCAAAAACATTTGAGGTGTACTTGCCACAGGTTTCGTGCAGCTTCTACTCCATTGTACGTTGTGCCATAAAACTCGAACCTTGCCTTACAATAACAGACAAGACCACGATTTCATTTTGAAACGTCACGTTGTCGCTTCTATAACATTTGAGGAGCAAACATTCAAACCGTGTTTTCTCCAAAAAAAGAAAAAATGAGTTAGTGATTTTTCTTTGAACTCAACATTAAATAGTACAAATGTATACTATTATTTTCAACTGAAACAAGTTTTATCCCATTATAAACCTACTTAGGAAATTGAGGTTTTAATCAAAAAGTGCTTCCTGCAGAGCCTGTTTCCTGTTTCCTGAAAAATTGTATCCGAAGGAGAAAGCATGGTTTGAATGTTTGCTCCTCATTTATATATATATAAAAAAAAACTAACCAATTCTTGCTGTGTCTGGCAAACAAGTGAAACCCAAAGGCTGGCGGGAGAAAAACGGGACTTCAGCTCTTGTAGATCGCAAAGCGATTTTTCTTTTCTTTGTGAGATAGGATTATACCAACGAATGCAGTATATGAATAAGTAAAACGTTAAAATTGTCTATTTTCATCGCTTCACTTGTATCGTTTCCCTATGTCTCGACAAATAAACATTCAGAATGTTCACAATTGCTTTCAAGAATGATCGTAGTTGAAATCGGCACTTTTGGATTTATTATAAAAAAACTTATTTCCTTTCAGGCATGTAAACAGCTCCTTGTAAAGATAAGGATATTTTCAAACAAGGAAATAACTTTATCTGCTTATTTTCAAGTATTTTAAAACTGTTAGTAAATATTTGTAATATTTGGCACTCAAAATTGCCTGGATTGTCTTCAAATTGCACCTTAAGTTTCAATATTTGTCGAAAAAATTGGAAGAAACAAAGCTTTCATAAAATTTAATTCTGAAAGGCTTATTAAAAATTCAGTTTCCAATTTAATTATTTCCACCTAATTGTATTAATTATATATAATTATATGATATTCAACCAAAGTTTTAGTTAACTTATAAATAAAATAAATCAATTAAATATTTTGTTCCATATTTTTATATTAGCTGATCGAATGTCAAACATTTGCATATAAAATGTTAAGTTATTTATAGCATTTTTCATTTTTCAATTTTGTTAAAACAAATATCACATTCATTATAATATGGGAAATTTGATTCAAATGACATTCGTAATAAAATATATGCTTAAAACATTTCCAAACATGTATGTAAAATATGCCTAAAATATGTCTCTGCTCTTCGAAATTATCTTAATCTTTGGTTAATTAAATCAGACACTTTATATGAAATAATTAGTCAATCCAAAGCTCAGAGTAGCAATCTTTACATATTCGGAAATTTTTATCCTTTATTAAAACGGCATATCTTCATGAGTTGCTCACGGATTAATAAGCAATGTTATATTAAAAATAATTCTACAATGCCTCTCTCTTCATAGCTGGATTAACCTGTATCTTGAAGTAATGCAAATTATTGATTTTCTTTTCAGATCTTTTAGTCTTGGCGAAATTCATACTGGAGTCGATCTTTTGATCATAAAGCCTGGAGGACATAATACGGAAGCATCGTGAAGCTGTTCAGCGCATCTAATCATCAAAAATGTTGTTGGAAGTTCGCGTTGTTATCACAATAATATTGTCGCTGAAGTATCCTGATTTGCTGACAATTTCAGGAGACCATTGTACCATGATGCACAAATAAAACGCTTCGATGCGGACGACCTATGAACAAATTTACAGACTGGAAATTAGAAATTAACGATATTATCGATCTGTTTTTTTAAAAAATAGAAGCTGATTTGGAGAGACGTCTTCGAGATACGAGTGCGAATGTCACAATAGACAACAGATATTGAATGTTTCTTCAATTCGTGTCCAAGTTTGCTACAAAACTCTTCTGCAAAGCTTCTTTTACAAATTTTCATTGTTAAAGATATCGGATGCAAGCTTCAGATATCACACGAACTCTTGTGCGAATCGATATGTTTGTGAAAGAATATAAGTTATTATTCAGGCTTTCAAACGTATTTCTGAATTCCAATCAGCATTTCGCTTTGAGATTAATAAAACTTTAGCTGTAAAAGCAACACTAAATTTGTTAAAACAGCAAAATGGATGCGCATATTCAATCTATATCTCTACTCGTAATTTCGGTTTTAGTAAAATGTCTGACATTAATGAAACACTTTCCTATAGATGCATGATAACTTAATATTTGGTATTGACATTTCAAGTTTATCAGTTATTTTTTCATTAAAATTAACTTTGCAGCTGTTTATCTTCATACAATAATTTTATTTCACTTGGAATTATAATCTTTCCTATGTAAATGGTGAGTGACAAATATATTTGCTTACAAAATCCAACACTTATACGCACACACATTCAATAGTTCTTGCTGTTAGCTCGGAAACGAGCATCACTGCAGAATCTAAATCTGAAAGGGTGAAATATACTCATCCCAAAACCTTTTATTGGCCTATTGTTATTCTAAAATTTACAGCGAGTTTGAATTTCAGAATTTGAACCGGATAAATGAGCAGTACTTAGGGGGAAAATTCTTCATTTGAGCTATATTTGGAGGAAAGTTACCGTTAAATGAGCATTGACGCATGAAGCTGTGTTTTTAAACTCGGCTCAAATTCCACAATGAAATTTTAAAGAAATTTCACTAATAAAGAAACAGGGATTTCAAAGTAAATGTGTTTGTCCGAGAATCTTCAGACCTGGTCAATTTGCACCATAAGGTAACAGCAAAGAACTACCTCCGCGATACCTTGTCATCCGGGGTGGACTGAATGACCCGGCCGCCACGGAAACGTAATTCGGGCACTGTGGTCGCCGAATTTTAGCCCCAATTACGGGTGGCACATGCGACTACCCCTCGGATAGAGATATGACTTGTTATCGCCGTGGAGGTAATTCAAATCCAAGCCATTTATTGTACAAACCAGGGAAGCGAGACCCTTCTTACGGCGATTTCTCACCCGCATATTACAGATGTGTGGAAGAAATAGGATTTTCGAAGTAAATATCGTGTGTTTTACCGAGAATGGTCATACCTTATCAATTAGCAGCATAGAAGTCTAATCATTTGATCAATTTCAATGAATAAAATTTGAGAAATGTTATAAAAATGTCTTTGAAACAACTGCAATGTGTGTTGACGATGTGAATCTTTTTTTCGGATGTGTGATTACGATCCTGTACGTCTATGCTCTGAAGCATCGTTAACATATTTTAATGTATGTGTATGCAACCGAATCTTGTTCTATGTGTTAATCAGAACTTATTTTAAATCTAGGTAAAATTGCAATCAATGTCAATTTTATAAATATATTGTTAAAACTTTTATTGTATGTCTGCTTTCAAAACTTTACAACTTAAGATACAGCAAAGCGCATTCAAGAAATTCTGGTTTGAAATACAGTAGACTCTCGCTAATCTGACACTACCACTAGTCCGACGCACCTATTGGAACTTGTTGCTTGGTGATAAGTCATTCTTTCCTGTTAAATCTTCACCTCCCCCTTTTAGTGCATGATTTTTCTATTGTCCCTCTATAGTCCGGACACTCTTTGTAATCCGACAGATGTCCGGTCCCATACGTGTCTGATGAGAGAGAGTCTGTGTAAATATGTTGATTATATGACCATTAATTTTATTTTAATATATTTTTATATACTTAATTTAATTTGTTCCATGTTTGTAAAGAGAATTTTGCACTCCATTTTTAACTCATTTCCTTATGTGCCAGAAGTTTGAAATTTTGCGCATTTGTCTATTCTTGATGACATTACACTATTTTAAATGCTTTCAGAACTTAATTATCTGCTAAATTTTAATTCTTGTAATTGACGCCACTTGCAGATAATTTGAAACAAAATTGATTCAAGATTTATTAATATTTACGATAATGAATTAATAAATTAGACTTGAATCGAAAATTATTAAGTAAGAAATTACTTTTAGTAAATAATGTTTAAGTACGTTAATGAAAGTGTATTTTTAAAATTAAAAATGTTGTCAATAACTCTAACAAATATTGATAAGTTATTGCATCCATTCGCAAATCCCTAGATTTTTATTAGTCAAATTTAACAAATCCCGTGATTACTAAACGTTTTAAATCCAGCATTTGGAGAAGTTTGACTGCATCTCTCGACTTCCTGTAAATATTTGTGCGTCAATAAGTCTATTTTTTAAAATTTTGGTTATTTCCAGCATAAGATGTCTGATTGTCTTAGCCGGCAAGCCAATCAGAATTTAAGTAAACGCTTTTTGATCGCCATGCCTGATCAACATGGTGATCAATAAGCTTGAAGGGAAAAAATGCGACTCCTTCAAAAAAGATGTTCGCAAAAATTTAATTGAGTTGAAAATTAATTGAATTTTAATTAATTGAAAAAGTAAATGAGCATTTTTTGAACAAAATGCCATTGTTTCATTTTCGATATATTGAATGGATGTGATAAATATATAATATAGGCAACTTTTAAAATTTCTTTCTTAAATCTGCGGGAAAAAATATACGAATTTCGAATTGTCAATCTTTCTGAAACGAATAAGTTATAGAAAACCATTTTACGAAATTCCTGATTATTTACCAACTTCTGTAAATTTTTAATTCCTTAAAAAATTTGAATTATGGAAGCATGTTTGAAACTGATTATTCAAATTTCATTAAAAAAATTCCAGTCAAATTCATTGACAACATTCATATAGTAGTGAGATATGTAAATATTAAGTTTCAAAATCCTCTATGCTCATTGAAAATCTTGGCATCAATTGAAACTTTGTACCCTAGTTCTGTGCCATGTTTTGCATGCCTCTTATCTTCAACTAAAACATTTACTTCAAATAAAAAAAATCTATTTTGTCAATTTTAAAAATCATAGCAAGTAGAAAGTTCAAAACCCACGGTAAAAAGAATAATTAATCTGAAATTTGAAATTCTGTCGGTATGAGCGTATACAACACGTTTTTAATTAATAATTAGATTCACATGGAGGCTTTCAGAACATAGTAAAATTGGTAATTTTGCATTGTGTAGCCGTTATAATGTAAGTGCCAAGTGTCGCTGTACAATATGAATAAAAATGACTTTATATATTGATATAGAAATCGTTTTTCCATGTTGCTGTTTGTTAACCCTTTGCACTCGAAAAGCACTTGAAAAATAATTAGATGCATAATTATTTACCGATATACAAGAGCTCATATTATTGCTTTGAACGTAAAAAAATATTTGTACATTCCTTTTTCCTAAAAAAATTTTCTACAACTTCTTGCAACTTTGTAATTAGTTTTTTAAACCATCGAAATCAAGAAACTCCAAAATGATGCACGACTAGAATGGTGACCGAGAGTCTCCTCTCGAGTCCAAAGGGTTGATAAGAATTGATATGAAACTTCTAATTGTTTCTCAACACCTGCGCTATGTGCTTAGGTATTAAATAGATATTCCACATTAAATGAATAATTTTATCTTGTGGAAAAAATTTATTTTTAATTTATATAGTTTTATTTAACTTGTTTCATATTAGTAAAGACGGAATTTTGCAATAGATTTTTCACTCCACTTTCTAACGTCTTAGAGATTTAAAATTTTGTACATCTTGTCATTCTCGATGACAATACACTATAAATATTTTAAAGCTTAATTATCAATTTCTAATTCTAAATAAATTTTGGTTAGTTGCAAGGGGAGTAACCTAGTTTTGAATTTGAGAGAAAAATTGATTTAAATATTCCATAATATTTATATTTTATTTCATAATATATTTATAATAAACTCTGCTTTTTTAGTACTCTTAAGTGCTTTTAAGAACTGTTTTTATTAAGTTTTAATTATTTTTTCTTCACAGGTATATTTATTATACCATCTATAAAGACCTGTTTCAAATGTGTGCGCTTGTTACTTTTAATGCAATGCTGTTGCTGTGAACCATATTTTTATACTCTGTATTGCAGATTTCGTAATAAATATTTATTCTATTACTTTACTTTTGTATATGTTATCTTGTAACTGTAGTTTCTTTTTGCTACATTCGATAGACAATTCAAGTCGCGTAAAAGCAACTTTGAAATAATTGCAATGCAATTAATATTCAACCTAATTGCATCAAATTTAAAATGTATTACAAAATTGAATACTGATTGCATTGAAATTATTTAACTTAATTGCATACAGTTTAAAATGATTTAAAATGTATTACAAAATTCAATAATTACACTGAAATCAGTATTCAACCTAATTGCAATAAATTTAAAATTACTTAATGTATTACGAAAAAATTGCAATGCAGTCATTATTCAACCTAGTTGCATGAAATTATTTAAAATGCCTTACAAAACAAGTTGAATACTGATTCCATTGCAATTAAGTGCACCAAATTTTAAATTTAAAATGTATTATAAAATTTAATTTCTAACTGTAGAATATATTTTAAAGAAAGCAAATGAAAGCTAGAATCTTTAACAATGACTCGAAACAGAATTAAACCTTTTCACTTCAAATTCAGTCGCGTAACGTTGAAGAAACGCGAGACTAGGCATCATTCTTGTGGCTTTGTGTTTGTCGGATAAGGCGAGTGGAACCCAGCGGATACAAAACCTTTTTATATCGCAACAAATCCTGCTCTGCACAGCGCACAGTTACGGATCCTACATAGTAGGGAATGAAGTCGCTTCTCATTGGCTCTCAGCGTCACGTGACTTGTCTCGCTTCTTAACGATGCCGTAGCATTGCGCTTAGGCGGGATTTTAATTATTTTGCCTTCCACTATAGCATCATGGAGAAATCAAAGCTACCTTCTAATTATGATTATTTGGATGTTTCTCAAGCAATTGAAGTATACTTCTTCAGAATAAAACAAAGGGACGAACTTTCAGCAATGGTAAGTACCGTTTAGCTTCAACGACGTCATTAAGTTGCAAGCCAAGTCACGTGATGCTGAGAGCCAATGAGAAGCAACCTCATTCCCTATCGTGTAGGATCTGTAAATATGCTGCCATAGCCACAGCTCAAATTCAGTGGCACTCGTAGTTACCCGTTCATCGTTGATTTCATTCGTTGAGGAATTTGGGTTTCCATTGACTACGTTTCCTCTGTCCGATTCAAAAGAGACATACATGTTTCTTGCATGTTCAATCTAACTTCAACGATTTGACCCTGAATTTAACATGTAGATCATTCTTGACTAATAAGAAGCGAATTACGTATCGCATTTCAACGTGAGCAATTTTCAAAGAGTTAACATTCCAATGGCTATAACTCGTCTGAAATTCAAAGCGCTCTGACAATAACTACACTGGAACTATTAGGCCATCAGTTACCCCTCTGAGGAGAGAGTTTAAATCCAGAATAATTTGTTTTTGAGCAATGCTTCTCTTGTGATCTTCTTTTGAAGATCACAAGATCATTAAGAAAACTTAATCGGCCCTCGTATTTAAGAAATTTTGAAAAATTCTATAGAAATTCAGTAATTTTAAAATTTTCGCTTAATTGTAACCCTTTGTACTCGGAAAAGTAATTATATGCATAATTATTCAATGAATACCAGGGCATGTGATCAAATTGATTATTTTTCGAAAAATTAATCTGCGACTTGTTACAACTAAAGAGATATTTCTTTAACTATAGAAGTCAAGAAACGTCAATGATGTACAGTCTAGAATGATACCTAAAAGGCGACATTCGGGTGTAAAGGGTTAACTTTGCAGCGTCTATAATCCAAGTCTTTATTGGGTTAATTTTTATAACCAGGTAGTACCAACTCTTCATTCTTTCGTCAAGAATACAACCACGCATTTCTGTTATTTAAAAAAATTAAGTTATGAAAGTGCTTTTTATTTTTTGCATATTGAGTTAAAAGCAGGTTTTTATTGAAATCCTCCCTCAAAAAGAAATTTGTTTTAGGAAATAAAAAAATTACTTTTGGACCTTGATGTAGTTACAATGAAGGTTTAACTTCAAAAATTAAGAACACGATTACGTACATCAGCAGCGAACATATTTTCAAATGTTGTATTGGCGGTTTGCGAGTTTGTATGCCTTGTTGAAACAGATGTATGAGATTATAGATTTCTAGCAAAATTCTTTCCTTTCTTATTACATAATTTTAATTTTTAAAAGGTTTCCAGCTATCTCTCGGCTTCACGTTTTGCTTTCTTAATTTAGTTAATCGGTACTGAGTTTTGCTTATAAATACAATAAAATAAATTCTGAAACATTTCCAGTACATGTTCTGTTTTACTTTTTTTATGAAAATGTTTCAATTCAGCTTATACGCAATTGAAACTTGTATCGTTTTCGTTTTTACAATTAAACTTTAAAAATTTTATGTGAGATAAGACAATGGAGGAGGTGCGCGAGCACCAGGAAGAAAACTGGCACAAGGCTCCTAAACGTAGTATATTACTAATATAATAGCCCAGATCTGTCTCTCGGTAACGCTCTGACGTCACCAACAATAAAACTCGCGCCATAGCACTACGAGACGTTAAACAGCATTATTTCATTGTTAGAGAACCTAAATTTCAGTGATTTTAAATTTAGAACAGTAAATGTCGTTCTAAGTTCAAATTTAATAGATCTAAAATAGTGAAATAAAATTTTCTATCGATTCATATAAAATTTATCTCGCTATGATCAGTAGTTACCGAGAAACTTTGAATTATATTAATCGTAGATTTCAAATTACTAATTTCCGTTTTTTAATAGAAAGTAGTAAATTACGTCAATGGTATATCATGCGCGTGATATAGTTTGTACGCCACGATGCATCTCGTTACTTATTGCAATCGTGATGATATAATTTGATAATATTTTCTAGCAACGTTTGACAAGCAGAGAAGTGCTTTGTTTTGATTAGAATTTCGAAAAAGAATTCTTTTGAAATTTTAACGTTTGACTTGCTTTTGACAAGCTGAGAATTTCATGGTTATTGAATTATAATAAAATTGTTAAACAACGAAAAATACTTCACACGAAATGTTGTTCACCAAGAGGTTTTTGAATAAAGAAATATGTAAATAAAAATTCCCGTCATAAAGCATATGTTTATTTCATTTGTTTTCAATCAATGTTAAACATTTCTCTCTCATATATATCTATTTAAACACGTCAAATTTGACGGGAAATCTTTCGAATGAAGAGTCACCACCCGTCATACCATAGCAGGCGATTTTCTAGTGGTTAAATATTTATCTGAAATTTCAAATTCCTCTTTCAAGGAGCTTTGAAGAGCACGATAATCATAATTGATTCAAATGACAGAAAACTAAAACAATATTATGAATGGGCACTGGAACAAGGAAAGTCCGTACCTAGTCGTCCCGTTGTCAATAAAAGAACTTTTGTAATAGCGAAAATTATCCTTTAAACCTACTTATTCCCACGCTCAGGGTCAGATTAAGTTCTATAGGGAACCCCCGTTTTCACTTTCAAAATCGGATAATTTTTATTGATTTTAATATATCTATATAAGCAATTTTTAAACAACAAATATTATGACAAACTAAAGTAAAAACTTTCACGAGGTTTTGTTTTTAGTATTTACTTTTAAATTTTGATTTTTTTAGCAATTTTATACAAAATGGTAAAACATTTAAAAATTTAACGCATTCTAAATGCTCAAATACAAAGTTTTTCAGGGCTGTTGACTTATAGCCAGTCAGCCAACTGTAAAATATTGGTCTACGCTTGATATGCAAGCGAACTAAAAATTTCTTAAAAAATCATAAGAATAATATTCTGAAGTTTAAGCGATATTAGATTTTCATTTGAATTCGTTAAAGCCCTATTAGCACCAGATTCTCTACAATATTCATACGATATCTTTACGATGTTGTGCGGCATTCGAAATATCTTAACAACATCGTAGAGTTATCGTAAAATATCTTGTGCTGATAGGGAGTACATGACGATGAATCAAATGAAAGCACAAAATTATATTACCATGAAATTACCGCAAAAAATCTGGAGGACTCAGCCCCCCGCTCAGTGTTGCGAGGCTCTTAGTCAGTAACTTCCCAAATATGATTCCATCGTTGAATATTCTTTCAAGTCCACTTGTGAAACCTACACTAAATCCCCAGCTAGATGAATTTAACTATCTTTAGCAAATATTAGGATCACATTAACTATTAGATATGACCCTGAGGAATAAGTCAGAGGAGCAAATAGGCGGTATAAACTCCTTCATCGAAATATATCTGAATCACCCTGGCTTGAGTAATACCGAGTAGGTGTGCTGATTCCAGATTAATGCCCTATATCAGTGATTAACTCCAACACCTCTTATCCGGGACTTTCACATGTCTTATGTGGTGCCATGCTTAATGAGGGAGAATTCCTCGTGGGCCTGCACGGTAAGGAATTGCATGTTTAAATTAACACAGACATGATGAAAGATAGATGAACAAGAAGGTGAAAGGAACGGACTGAATTTTCCACCAGAACCCAATACGCGATGGGATTTAAAATCTGCATTTCAGTATGATGTAGGCCCAGATAGTGGAATAAATTATCTTTCGGAAGACGGCAGATATCGATATAAATTTTGGTTTACGAGGGGTGATAATCTGCAACCAGAGGGAAGGGAGTCGAGGTGATTTTCCAGAAACTGCGCGAGTAAAATTGTTTCCCTATTAAAACATCGTAATACGAAGAAATTGGCACTTCATTAAGTTGGCTGTCTCTCCCTTTATCCATTATTCATTATGTAGGAAATTAACTCTCTTGCCATGAAATAGAGTTTTCAGCATTAAATTTTGCTTCGAAATCGTTACTTGTGAGGAATAGTTCTTCTGGTTTTTTAGTGTTTGTAAGTGCTGAAAAAATGAATCAATTTTTAAATTGATTAAAGTTGGATTTTAAAAGCAAATAGGATGTAAGGTTTGATTCTAGGTCATACAATTGTATTTTATATTTTGCCATATTTATATAATGAAGTATCTTAAGACAAGCATGGAATAATTATATAAAATATTTCTGAAAGAAACTCCCCAATACCATTATTTGACATTTCTTTTCACTACGAAGCGCAACAGAAAGGGAGAAACTACTTCACTGTTCAAAAGCATTTTGCTTGCATTATAATTTATTAAGGTGAAGTCAAAATGTGATTGTAAAAAATGCTGCTGCTGAATCAGCGAAAGAGCCACCTATGGTGGTAAGGTTCCGACACTACAAGATCCAGTTAGAACTGTGGAATGAGGATGTGAACTACAACAATTAGCCCAAATCAGAAACCCCTTTGTAATAGTATTGATGCAAATATGTCTCCTTTGTGTGTTAATGTTTGTGTTTGTAATAAATCTTAATTTTTTCCAAAAGAACTAGCCAGTGTTAATTTAGCTTCCAACTTGGATCCAGGCATTTAGATCCACTGCTATGTGATCGCTTTGTATATTTTGTCTATAAGAAGATTTTTGAAATTTACATTGATGTTGTATTTAAGCTTGGAGAATGGGATAGTGGCTCAGTTATTGTTCCATATAACCACGGTTAAATATCACGGTGGGTCCACAACAGACCACGTGGAATCTCAAAACTATCAAATCAACTAATATTCTACAGATGGAAAAAATTCAACTGCAGCGCAAGAAAATATAGAAATATTTATTTGTAATATTTAGATATAAACCTGATTAGCTTCCCAAATATGGTTCCATTCTTGTATGGTTTGATGAGTCGACTAGTGTAACCTATCCTAAAACCCTAGCGAGAAGTATTTAATCCCTTAACTGTTTTGATCGATCTCCAATCGTGCATCGAATTACGCAATTTTTGAAATTATGATCTAAAATTAAGTCATTCATATACGTTTTAACTCGATAAAAAAATTACCGGTAATCGATTAACATCGCAAGTGCTCTATGGCAATGTAGTTGAATCGATACGACAACGCAAAACGATTCGCAAAAAGAGGGGGTCAAGTAATTAGATAGTACAGAATAACTACAACTGTTAGGGGTTAACTATCTTTAACAAATACGTCTGGATCATATTAATTATTAGCTATGACCTAAGGAATAAGTTAGACCAGTAAGTTAGAGGTATAAACTCCTTCATCGAAACACATCTAAGTCACCCTGGTTAGAGCAACACCAAATAATGGTTCCAGATTAATGCCCTATATTAGTAGTTAACTACAACATTACTTTTCTGAGAGTTTTAGAATTATCCGGGAGTTTCAAACGTCCTGTTATAAACGACATTTAATGTTATTCCTCTCGGACCTAAAGAGTAAGGAATTGCATGTTTAAATTAACAGAGACATAATGAGAGATGTATCTACAAGAAAGTGAAAAGAAAGGTTTGAATTTTCCAGCAGAGCCTGATACTCTGTCAAATTTAAATCTACATTTCAATATGATATTGAGTCAGGTAGTGGAATATACTGGGTGGCCCAGAGGGTAATATTTGAAACGAATCGGAATTTTAAAACGAATAAGATTGATGAAAAGATTTTAATGATATATATTGAAATTACATAGTAGGCAATTAATGATAAAGGTGTTCGAAGTGACTGCCTTCTTTAACAACTGCCTTCTTTCTGGAATCCATCCATCACGCGTGAACAGACTTCGCTGTCAGTCGTGTGGACTTCAAAACTTGTTCGTGGACAGTTCTTGTTGTGAAACTCCTCCTGTCGTGCCCGTTGCACTGCTTTAACATTTTCATGGCATTTGGTCATTTCGAGAGCATTAAACACTCGAATATTTATTGAATATTTTATTCATTTTCGCTTGTGACAATCACAACTGAACAACACACTTGAACTCGCCGTTCGCTAACGAAACACACACCTATAAAATTGCCCGCTCTAATGATCATACGCACCAAGTTTGGTCTCACTTGATCGCAGCTAGCGCCATCTATTAGTTTGTTTTTCAAACATTATCCGCCGGGCCACTCTGTATTATATTGAGACGACGGTATCTCTTAATATAAATTTCGATTTACAAGTGTTGGTTATCTGAAACAAGAGGAGGCAGGTGGCTTTATCAGAATTTACGTAATTAAAATTGTTCGCCTATGAAAGCATCGTAAAATAAGAGGAATACAGCTCCTTACAAATGTAGTTATCTCTACTTTTATTCTTTATTCTTAATGGTTACAGTTAATTATTGCTGTGAAATAGCATTTCTAGAATTGAAGTTCATTTTAAGGTGTTGATGACAGTTGTGTAGTATTAAGTATCAGATATGACCTGGAGGGCAGAGGATCTCGAGCACGTAGGAAGCATAAATTCCTGCGTCGAAACAGATCTGGACGCCCTGGTTACTACAGTGCTGACTAAGACATGCCGCTTCCAAATCAATGCCCTATATTAGTGATGAACTCTAACATCTCTTGTCTGGGAATTCCTAGTATTATATGAGAGTTTCACACGTCCTGTGTGGTGCGACTTTTAATGAGAGAGAATTCCTTTCGAGTCTGCACTGTAAGGGATTGCATGTTTAAATTAACACAGCCATGATGAGAGATATATGTACAAGTAGTTGAAAGGAAAGGTTTGAATTTTCCAGAAGTGCCCGATACGCGTTGGGATTTAAAATTTATATTTCAATATGATGTTAGGCAAGATGGTGGAATAAATTATTTTGAGAAGGTGACAAATTTTGATATAAATTTCGATTTACGAGGGATGATAATCTGGAACCAGAGAGGAAGAAGTCACAGTGATTTTCCAGAAACTCTGAGAGTAAAATTGTTTCCCTATTAAAACATCGTAAAACGGTAAAAATTGGTACCTCATTAAGTTGACTGTCTCTCCCTTTATCCATTATTCATTATGTAGGAAATTAACTCTCTGGTTGTTTAGTGTTAGTAAGTGCTAAAAATATAGAATAATTTGACAGATGGATTTTAAAATCAAATAGGATGTAAGGTTGAACTCTAGATTATAAAACTGTATTTTTTATCGTATCATAATTATATAACAATGTATCTAAGATAAGCAAGAAATAATATTATATAAAATATTTATGAAAGAAAATTTGTCGAAATGCTAAGCTCATAAAATTTTTATTCAGTGAGAATTGTGACAGCAATGGAAAAACTTTATTTCTTCTGCATTGGATTAGCTATAGTTTATTTAGGTACAACGAAGCAAAAAAGAATGCATTTTCCGCATATTTTTTTGTGAGCAAGAATGTCTTTCTTACCTAAAGTGATATAGTGTGTCATCTTGGAAACTGGGATGTATTATATTTTCTGAACATGGATCAAAATTACTAAGTCAGTCTACAAAAAACGGCGTGGAACTTCTAAACAATTATTTAATATACCAAATAAATTAATATGCACAAATAGAAAAAATTACGTGATTACAATGTAGGAAATTTTGGAAATACTTATGTTTGTGTTATAAACGTTTGGGTGGACAGTAGGTGAAACAAAATGAAAATAGTCAATGAAGGAGTTAGCCATTATTTTAAAATGCATAATAATTTCAAAAAATTAAGGCCAATATATAGAAATGAATGAATGACAATGGAAGGTATGCCACGGTTAGCAGCGCAAGAGCCATGATTTGGCTAAGCTTCATCGTATGATAATGTGGCTTATAATGTTGAATGCCATAGCATTAATATAATTTTGCATCCCAATGAAAATTAATGCAATATGCTGAAGGAATGGCCCTTTTCTACATATTTATGGAGGTATACACTGAAGAGCCAAAACATTATGACCACCTACTCAATAACGCGTTACGCCTCCTTTGGCCTTCAAAACAGCTGCAACTCGCCTGGGCATAGATGCCACAAGTTTTTGGTACATGACTAGAGACAGTTTGTACCAAATGTCTAAGCAGCGGTCACGCAAAGTCGAGATATTCAGACATGGTAGTGTTTGAGCTCTGAGCTGCCGCTCCATGACATTCCAAATGTGCTCCATCGGATTAAGATCCGGCGAGTTAGGTGGCCAGGACATTAAGTGGAATTCATCAGTATGCTCCTCGAACCACTGCAACACAATCCGAGCCTTGTGACATGGGGCATTGCCCTGCTGGAAGATTCCATTTCCAGTTGGGAAGACAAACCGCCATGTAAGGGTGCAACTGATCCGCAATTGTGTTCAGATAGTTCGCAGCTTTCATGGTCTGTTCTACCACAACTACGGGTCCCAGAACCGCCCATGAGAACGTCCTCCAAAGTATAATACCTCTACCACCAGCCTGCGTATGACCTGCTGTACAAGAGAGGAGCAACTGTTCGCCTGGCAGACGGCGTACCCTGACAAGACCATCGACGTGATGAATGAGAAATCGAGAATCATCCGACCAGGTAACTCTCTTCCACTCATCCATGGTCCAGTCTCGATGTTCCCGGGCCCACTGTAGGCGTAGTTGACGATGACGCTTGGTCAACAGAAGCACACGAGTGGGACGTCTGCTACACAGTCCCATATCCAACAGTGTCTTCTGAACTGTGTGTTCCGAAACACTTGCGCTTGGACCTGCATTGTATTGGGCTGTCAGCTGAGCCACTGTCTGGCGCCGATTTTGCTTTACCAAGCGGGACAGTCTCCGACGTCCTTTTTCTTTGATGACGCGTCATTTATCCACTTTGCATGAATAATAACAACGGCGGATCCTGAAAAACCTACCAGTCGTGAGTTTCGGTGACACTCCTTCCGAGTCTTCGGGCCATTACGATCTGCCCTCTATCAAATTCGCTTAGATCAGCAGCCTTTCCCATCACTCGCAAAAGTAAGTGCAAGAATGATTACTTTCCTTCTCCAGCAGCAGTTAAATACCATTCTAACATACACGTGCTCTCCACGTCATCCAGACGAGTTCATTGAAAAATGTGGGGACGGTCATAATGTTTTGGCTCGTCAGTGCATAACTAGGGTTAAAGGAAGCTGCATACTAAATACTATTCTTAAACCTATTCCTACAAAAGTAATAATGCTGATTAAAAATAAACTATTTTTAAACAACGATTTTACATTCATTCTAAATTTTAATTTGGCACTTCTAGATTGTTTTGAATAACTCCAATAAAAACTATTAAGACGATTGATCAGTACTTAATTCTAGAAGAATTTGTTGATTGCCCGTTTTTCAATTAACCACATGAAAGGAGAAATTTAACTTTTATTTGCTTGGATTGAATAAATGTTAGTTTATTTTTCAGTTTTGAAAACTTGCATAATACAAACGAAATAACAAATATGTATATTTTTACATTAAACAATCAATTTAATCAAAACAATTTTTTAAAGTCATTTTTATAAGTGTACTCAGCAGCAGAATTATTTTTAATCTAGCCATTTTCTACCTTTTTGGTCTTAATTAATTTTTATGAATAGTATAGAATCCTGAAGTGAATCATTTCTCAAATTCATTATCAGGTAGCACCAACAGTATGGAATCAAAAATAAGTTTATTTTATTCATTAAACGATAATTAAGTTCTAAGAATTTGAAAATACTGTACTGTTATGAAGAATATAGAAGTGTATAAAATATCAAAATTCTAGTAATAAGGAAGTCAGTGAAAAAATCGTTTTCAAAATTCCATCTTTATAAGCATAAAAGAATTAAACTAATAAGCGTTAAATGCGTAGTGAAAGAATAACATTTCTTCCAATCTTTTAATAAGAAAAGCCACAAATATATCTGTCATAAAAAACACAAAACAACAATTTTTACATGCAACATTTGCAGTATTCATCTGGAATAAATTTTTTAAGTTCTAAAGGAAATCTTCCATTCTGTCTCTGAATAGTCTTTTCGATTTCAATACATTGTCGGTAATTAATAGCAATTAAAAATTCGTTTTGTTTATTAAACTTATCTATTTTATGAATAAATGTCAAATATTTAATTGATGTCTTTACGACAACTTACAACTCCAAGAATCATCTCGAGTGTTTAAAATTTTAATGAAGTACATTGCATGGATACACAAACCTTAGAAATTTCAATATTGTATCTGAATATATGCATTAGACAAACAATCTTATTCACGGTTGTTTGTAATATTATTAAGCAGTGATTTATTTTTCACAAAATAAGTTATCACATATCATTCGGCCGGTCATCAGAAACGGAATGTAATATTTACTAGTCTTGTCGTGGTAATATGTTTGAAGCAGGATTCCATCGTTACAAGTGTAATACTGGAGAGATTTTATGGAACAAATTAAATCTAAAACATTGTGTTTTAATAATTGATGGCGTGGAACAACCTCGCCAACAGATTTGAATAGTTAAAACTTGCCTTTCCCCTCTGCGGAAAGTTTCTTCGCTAGTATAGGTGAATATTTATACTTCAGACAAATAAGTGAAATCTAGATATATAGTTAGGCTGAATTCACTAAAATTCTAGCCATTCTAGAAAGCAGACTTGAATATTTAAAATTCTCCCTTTTCAGGGAATCTCTCCTTGGGAAAGTTGCTTCACTAGTATAGGTGAATATTTAGGCTTCAGATAAATATGTTAAATCAAGCATATAAATATGTTAAATCCAGTAATGTTTGCTTTGGAAGGTTTCGCTAAAATTGAATGTTTTTAATCATCGACGTCATATAAGTAGAAGCTCGATTATTTGAAATGATTGGAACCATAGTCATCTCGGATAATTGGAAATTTAGTTAATAGAGACTAAATTTTAAATCAAAACTTCTTTTCTTTCGATAAGATTTTCCAAAACTGTTGTTTGAATTTATAAAAATGAGTTCGCAATTACTAACAAGTATTAACATTTCAACAAAATCTTTTATTAGTTATCAAACTTCTTACACTCATTTTTTGAAACAGGTTTGATAAGAGGATTCGCCTACATTAATGATTTTTTGTAACTTTCTTTTCTTTATATTATTTTGCCTTTTCCCAATGATCTTTTAAGAATATGCTCAAAAGAATTTTTTACTCACTCAAAAATACAAAACTTTCCAACACATTTTCCTGAAATGTGTGGAATTTTCTCACATCAGTATTGAGGTTTCAGCAAACCAAATGTAAAGGTTTCTACTTTGGATCGATGTGGTGGTCAATAGGCTAACTCGGTTTTCATTATGTCTATAGCACTAGGGCCAGAATTTGATTGAAGTTATTCTGCTTACTGCAACAAAGAGAGTAGCTACTGCATCTCATTAGGCGAGGTAACTTGGAAGGTACAAACCACTGTTGGTAGGTATGCATGTGTGAACTGCCTCGTGCAGGTGTGAGGAAACTTCACACAACACTGACGGAACTAACTCATGATAACAATTATAACTTTAATAAACTTAAGATAAAAGTAAAGTAAATGATAATTGAATTAACATGCCGACAACAGGAACATAAAGCAAAGCAAGAGACGACAGATGATGCTTGTGCCTTTATAGCACTAAGCTCTCCACTACGCATAAGCAAGGTAGACAGCTCACGCAGGACGAAGCTGTTGCTACAAGGTGCTTAAGAATGAAACTCAGAGTTTTTAGACTAAATAATAACTTCTTGAGATAAAAGAGACCTCCGGATAACGACCTTTCACAAGCTTTCGCAACGTATTGACTTTATTAAAAAATGAAAAGCACTGTTCGATTTTCTGGAACAAGCTCGGTTAACAGAGATTTATGTTGATAGAGGCCCGGATAATTGAGGTTCTACTGTAAATGCTTTTATTTCTGCCTTTCCGAGTTTTGAATGGAAGATTTAACATAGCCAGCTGGAGTGTTATATCTTCTATTTTCTCGTATACTTCCACAATAGGAGCATTTGTTTTATTTCTTTATATAGGAAAGAGAATCGAGGATGCATTTTGGGCTTTTTTCCTTTAACTTATTGCTTGCAAAATAGCCTGATAAATAGGAATTGGTTTATTTGACTTGAAGAGAAACATGCCGATTTGTTGTTGCTGCAGAGCTGGTTGATGGAAACCTCTCAATTTCGTGATAGCCAGCTGATACGGATGACACCTGATTCATTCCAACACTCTCCAATAATATGGCCATGTTTATCCTATGATGGCAAATTTAGTGTGCATTAGGCCCATGTCCATTGTTTCTTGAGTATGTTTTAGTTGCCAATAAGTTTTCTTTCTTGACTTGAGCATTTTTTATTTTTTGTGTGAGAGAAAAAACAATTCCTGACTGCAATCTAGAAGTCGAAGGTAGATTCCATCTGTTCGGAGATATAAAGAAAATTTCAACCTCTTACAATCATTTCCTCCTCTAATTTCATAATATTTGGAGGTAAAAGCAATCGAAGGGTAGAGAAGAATATAACTGAGTAGATTTTTCCAACAAGGCATCACACGCTTAGGGTGAAAAGCAATTGAAGGGTGGAGGATAACTTTCCACTCCTAACTTCTAAGCAATTGCAACTACTGAAAAACTTTAAATACAAAAGCTTTTCGTTATGATGAGGTGACCATTGCTTTAATTCGAATTATCTTTCTATCTTAAAACATAAAATAGTTATTAGGAATGAAACATTTAACTTCCTACCATTTCCACCCCATTTGAGTTGGATGGTTCAGTTATGAACTCAGTTGAGGTTTCAACTCTCCCTGCACTATCACTCCCAGTTTACAATCCAATAAAAACTAGTCTAGTTATCGTGTTCACTAGATAACATGGGCAAAGTAACTCACAAACACTCCGCCCGCACTCACGCAAGCCCCCCCCCACACCAAAAATACCGAATATGATATTTATGTAGCCTCAAAATTTCAAAATGGATACATTTCTGCTAGCCCTGCTGCAATGTTTATTTATTTATTGTTTGGAGCAGCCGCCGCCAAAATTTGCTTAAATACGCCAATCGTAGCCACTTACATCATGAATCACTCGTTCAGAGCTGTTTTTCGAAATTAGCAGAAAAACAACCGTTACTTATAACGATATTTAAAAACAGTTGTTAATTTCCAACAAGCAATTTGTATTTCTTGAAAATAACCGAAAATTCCTCCACAGTGTAGAATACATAGTTACTACGCAATCAACCCGAATCCACCAGGGTTACCTTATAATTAGCATTACAACTATAACTAGATACATTCTACCAATATTTATTCAAATCAATGCTTTGAGCCTTATAATATTAATTCACGAGAACGCGCCGTAAGCTTGAATCTGCATAACTTAAAGATCCACGCAGCAATAAAGCACCTCGAGAATTTATCGCTGTATTTTACCCTTAATTTCTCCACGGCTAATACACAGGTGTAAAATTCTCCAAGATTAGAATAGGCCAGCAGCATTTCAAACTAACTTCATTTTTCCTTCGGTTCAGCAGTCGCCCAAATATGCTTAAATATACCAATTGCAACCACCTATGTCATGAATCAATAGTCCAGCGCTGTTTTTCGAAATTAGCAGAAAAGCAATCGTTATTTATAACAGTTACTAATTTCTATCAAGTAATTTGTATTCGATCTTGAAAATAACTGATAATTCCATCACAGTGCAGAATGCAAATCAACCCGACTTCATCAGAGTTCCCTTATGATTAGCGTAACAATTGTAACTTGATATATCCCACCAAGATTTATTCAAAGAATTGTTTTAAGCCTTATAATAATATTAATTCACGAGAACGTGCCGTAAGCCTGAATCTGCATTGCTTAAGGACCCACTCGGCAATAAGGCAACATGCGAATTTATCGCCGCAATTTACCCAGAATTCCTCTACGGCGAATACACAGGTGTAAAATTCGCCAAGATTAGAAGAGGCCAGCAGCATTTCAAACTAACTTCCCCACCAAATATTTCCATTGCAAAAAAGGCACCTTCTTGGAAAAACGCCAAAGGTTCAAGCACTGAAAAAAATATATATAAGGCGCCTTCAAATGAATCCGTCTACATTTGATGTAAGGTTTATAGCGCCTGCGATACTGAAAAATATTGCTTTTCGTAGACAAATGAGAGGGACTGGCAGCCGGTGCCATTTTTCCCAGCTTAGTGCAGGTCGAATCTCGATCGAATAAAAGTTCCCCAACTGATATTTTCTCCTTCTTCTCCGAAGTTTCATGTTTATTTGATGTCATTCTTCTTTTTCTCTCTCTTTCAATTCTTCCCTTGACATACAGTTCCGAAATTATTGAATTTTTAGAGAAGTTTTACATTTTTGCTTTTCTTTTCTTCCCTCTCCTTCTTCTTTGAAGTCTTTCAAGTTCTGGGTTTGCTTTAGTGGAATGTATGGGTTTAACATATATGAATTTCAATATGTTGTGCAATAGCTTAGGGTAGAATTCCGGAAAACAGATATAGATGACAAATATATGTTGAGCGTATTCGTACCCAACCTCTAGAGCTTGACAATTAAAATAAACAGTTTTGCACTCATGACTTGGAAAAGTTTGAGATTCGAAACTAAATGTAAATTTATTCCTGACAGAGTTTTGAAAACTGTTGAAATTTTTTATAATCCAATATAGATTTTGTATTTTGGTTTTAGATTCTTTAAGTTCCATGCGTGTTTATTTATATAAATAAAATTTAAAGGTAAATTTTTTGTACGTTGTAGAAATCTAAACTACTAAATTGATTTTCTTCAAATTTTTCTCACAAATACTATGAGGCATAAGGACGGTTTCAGTGAAGGTTTCTTGACAATTAATTCAATGTGTAATTTTTTATTAATTAGAAAACTGTATGCCCCACTGCGCATGAGCAGTTCAAACTCTTCTTCTGTAAAAAATTATCAATAAGTTATGAAGAAAATTGTTTCATAACTTATCAACAGTCTTTAAAAATCGTTTGATTGAACTAATATTCTCATTTTCTGTTTTTGATTATGATTTTGTGATCTATTACATTTTTATAGAAGTATTTTTTTACATTAAAATATTAGACGTGAGAGCATTTTCATCCTGAAAAAAGCCGAGTATATCAGATAGTTTTACATAAATTTCCAACACGTTATGTTATATTTTGGGTGGAATCGTCCTTTCGGAGGGGGGCTTCGAATAAGGAAATGAGATGTTGCCAAATAAGAAGGTAGGTTCTCACTTCCCTGGATTTGTGGCGTGGCTACGTTGGAGCAATTCCAATGACGGGAAGTACCTTTTATAGGAGGGCTTGATGTATGGGCGTTTATTGCCATATTGTAACTAACCACAGTGCCCGTGTTATTATCACGGTGGCATGGTCATTCAAGACCAGAGAGCGGGGGATATCATTTATGGTTAAGTGGAAAATAAATGCATTTCCAATGGATTTTTGCTTAACAGTTAAGTGTTCAATTAAAATTAATATGCTTACTCTCAAAGCTTGGAAAAGGGTTAATTATTGATTTAAATCTAAATGAAAATTCAACGATGACGGGATCAGAAAAATTGTTAAGAATCTTCAAAATTGAATCTAGATGATTCATCATTTAAAATCTTTCAAGAGTGATATTTATCAAAAAGATTGTCAAAAATTATACTGTCAAGCATTTTAAACTTAATTTTATACAGAATTGCACCTCATTTCAACTTATTATTTATGTGGGTATTGTATTTTCCCTATCTAGCTTAATAAAGTAACTTTAATGCTTTCTTAATAGTATTTTTTCACTTTCCGAAAGAGCTCATTTGAATAATTGTTGTTTCAGCATAAAGATATTGAAAGATAAGATCACGCGCTATTGCTTCACAAACCACGTGACATGCTTACGAGTTTTTTTTATTAAAACGGAGTTTAATGTTTTAATCCGCATGATTTGGCTTTTAGATTTGCAATTGAATAGACGTGCGGTCGATGGAGGCTTAACTAGCTACGGGGTCTCTCCCCTGGTAGCACGGCGGCGATGGGCGTTGCTAATACTTTTTAAACGCAATGCGAGTAATTAGATTTTGGAGTGATAATTGTCGTTTCACCTTACTATGTGGAACTAAAATAATAATAATGTCTAAACCCTGAATCTCTCTCTTGTCAAATATGTAATTACCTCATCTTTGTAAATAATCTCACACTTATATGTTTTTCTTTAATAAACTTAATTAGTTCTAAACTGAGTTCTCTTAAATTGTTTTCTTGTGATCTCCCCTAGGTTCACAGGTAGATAATTTTCCTTTTCCATGTGGACTGGTTTTGGGTGATATTCTTGAAATTTATTTCGCCCGAACCCAGACCCCATATATTTTTGTTGGCTTCGGCCAAGATAGAAAGATCAATTTCCACACTTATCTTTAGAAGTATTCTGCCAAAATTTCTGCCAATTCTAATAAAACTTTTCTGATTTGAAAAGGTTCTTTCTAAATCTCATTTTCTTATCTATTTCAAATCGCGATCGCTGTCTTTCATCATGATGAGGAGGTACGTGTTTCTAGGAATCAAACACGACTCCGTACTTTACATCCATTGGCCGCTGCCAAACACCATAAAATTAAATACGTTCAGAATCTAGAAGAAAAAATAAAGATAATAAAATAAAACATAAGGTTCTCATTGAAGCAGCGAAACACAGTAAACTGACTCCTTTGCTCATAAAACAAAAAATATTGTAATCGGGAAAACTTGACATCAAAAATAAAAAATATATATTTTTCAGAAAATTATTGTTCTTCAATAAATTTTAAGGAATCTTTCCTGATAATGATCGAGATTATATTTATTAAATGGAAAAGTTAATTAAATTTAAACAATTTAAAAGTAAAACCATATCTGTACTGATAATAAAGAAGAATGTGTACGTGTGTCTATGTGTTGGCTCGCTGCAGGGCACATAGCTCGAGCTAGAGCTACGAAATTTGGTACAAACATACTTTGGAGAGTGGAGATGTGCACCTCGGAGCCCCTTTTCTGAAATTTTAATTAGAATTTTAATTAATTAAAAATTAAGCGAAATTTTAGCGTTCATTACTAATATAATAGCGCAGATCTCTCGGTAACGCTCTGACGTCACCAACAATAAAACTCGAGCCATGGCATTGCGAGACATTAAAAAGCATTAATACATTGTTAGAGAACCTAAATTTCAGTAATTTTAAATTTAAAAGAGTAACTGTCGTTCTAATTTCAAATTTAATAGCTCTAAAATAGTGAACTAAAATTTTCGATCGATTAATATAAAATTTATCTCGCTATGATCAATAGTTCCGAAAAATTTTAAATTATATTAATCATATATTTCAAATCACTAATTTCCGTTTTTTAATAGAAAGTAGTAAATCACGTCAGTGGTATATAATGCGCGTGATATAGTTTGGACGCCATGATGCATCTCATTATTTATTGCAAACGTGCTGATATAATTTGATAATATTTTTTGGCAATGTTTGACAAGCAGAGAAGTGCTTTGTTTTGAAATTAGATTTTCCATCTATCTAGATTATCTAGATTTTTTTAGACCAAGAGGTTTTTTGAATAAAGAAATAGGTAAATAATTTGTAAATAAAAAATATATATTTCCTGTCATAAAACATATGTTTATTTTATTTGTTTTCAATTAATGTTGAACATTTCTATCGCATATATATCTATTTAAACACGTCCAATTTGACGGGAAATCTCTCGAATGAAGAGGCAATTTGCACCCTTCGGGTGAAACCATGACGAGTTATTTCTCTAGTTCTTAATAACTTTCGAAAATATTAAAGCACAAAAATTATTTTACACCACTTGAAAGTGCAAGAAATTTCGTTTCCAATGATATCAAATAAGTTGTCGTACGATTTTTTCTCTAATTTCAATAAATTTTTAAATATTTTTTGGCATAATTTACAACATACTTTTCATTGTTGCAACGCATTTCAAACCGTTTTCATTGTTCAAACAAATATTCATTTGCGTGCTTCTCTTCCGTTGTTGAAAGCTAAGGTAATATCTTTTATATGTTTAACTATCTGATATACCCAGCTTTGCTCGGGATAAAAATATTTTCAAGTCTAAGTACTTATATCACTTTCAACTTAATTAAACAGTTTTTCACAGCAGCGTCTTTCTTTGATTTTCGTTCGTCCGCTCCTGTTATGTCTGACATCCTCGACTAGCAGCAAAACTCGTATCTTTTTCTCTCCGTAGTTTGAACCACCTGGATACGAAATTTACCGTCTTTGGTACTCATTTTTCCTTTCCATCATTGATTGCTAAGGCAGAAACAGAAGATCTTTCGTAACTTTTTTATTGCTATTATCCGGAGAACAATTCTCTTCTTTTTAGTGTTTTTGTGACTGATCAGAAAAACATTTACACACTCAATTAGGATCATTTATAAATTTGTGAAGTTAAATGAACATCACATAGACAGATTAATTATCATTGGATTGCCTTGCAAGCATACTGAAATATATAAGCTAAATAAAACAGTTTTTCGATTTTCTCAA
Source organism: Araneus ventricosus (assembly GCA_013235015.1). Taxonomy (NCBI): domain Eukaryota; kingdom Metazoa; phylum Arthropoda; class Arachnida; order Araneae; family Araneidae; genus Araneus; species Araneus ventricosus. Next base: position 107,709 of record BGPR01003903.1, read on the forward strand.
CAGTCTCGTTTTTCGCCTCTCAGCTCGTTGAATTATATGTAATTCACGTGATTTTTACTTTTCTTCTTGAGTTTGCTTGTACGCGACTGCATTTAATGCATTGTCGAGAGATTTGCCAGGTTAAATGTTTTTTCTTTCTTTTGGTCGTTTATAAAAAAGGAATTTTTGAGTTTAAAAAAAATCATTATCTGTTTAGGTCTTTTCTATAATCTAAATAAAACAATTTTTCGCCGACACGTTTTTCTTTGTTTTGAAGAAACAATATTCAATAAACTTGCATTTATCCACTAACTAGTTGTTACCCGCTACTTCGTGCGCGAAGAATTTGAATTATTAAATTTTTTAAATTCACGAATGTAAATGTTTCGTTGCATGTTGAAAGGGGAAATTAAAAGCTTTGACGGTTTATAATACATAATTGGACGACTAACAGGAGTGTATGCTGTTATAGTTAGGTAATTTGTTTATCTATGCTAACACTCTTTTTTTATACTACGATTTTTGTTTTACGTTTTTGGTACGGATGTAGAGGTTTTGTGGTCTGGACACATGTGAACACTCCACATATAGTTGCCCATGGGAAAAATATGGTTTTTCCAAATGTACGCCTGCCCCTTTGAGTGTTTGGCCCTGAGCCTGGCAAATGATAATTTTAAAGGGAATTGTTACCTTTTGAACTTGGATGGTAAATCCTTCGGTATTATCGGAATGCGTGAAATTAAAACACTCTCTCGTTTTTAAACACTTTCACGACGTTTGGACCTAGGTGTGCAATTTGTAACCGTGCGCAGTCTCGGTACATCGAGGTTACATGTCAATAGTACTGGCACATCAACTTTTAACCTCAGCTTGTCGGAAGGTACCCCTAACAATTCTAAGGAGTTGAAGAACTTGTTATATGTTATATGAAGAAGTTGATGTTACTTGTTATTGCCCATTAGCGGATCTACAGGTAGATATTCTGTAATACCTCCCTCCATTTGTGACATATTTTTTTATTTATCTGACCTAAACTTTCATTAATCAATGCCAAATTTACCTATTCAACAACCATTCTCTATTCCTCAAATATTCTCCTTTACTGTAAATTACATCATTGTACTCAATGGTATCATCAGGCCCTTATAATCTATGGAATATATCATCCATCATGCTATATGTCATCCACTTCTACCAGTCAAAAGTATAAATGAAACAAAATACGTATATCATCGCATATTTTCCTTTAGTTGTAATTAACATTAGTTTCTACATTTTAATCTAAAAACTCTTGCAGTTATATCATATATATGAATAGATTTCTGTCCCGGCTTCAATTTATAGACAATTTCTTGAATAAAATATGATATGGAAAAGATACAAATATAAATAATTAAAATTAAATAGAATGCAAACTCGAAAAATGAAAATCAAGCGTCGAGTTCATTAATTTCAGTTATTATTCCATAAATAAATTATTTGTTTATTTTCAATTTATTTATAGAAAGATTGCATAATCACGGCTTTTTTTATGATCACGTGATGTTTGACATTAAAAATTAGTTATTCCACGTGTAGTTTGGCCATGAAAGCGTAACAAACAGATAGACAGACACACTTTCTCATTTAATATATTATTATGGATTTATTATTTCTTAGGAAAAGCAGGTAAAAATGTCAGGTGATATGAACTGCAGTGATTTTTTAATCTAATTAAATAAGCTTTAGAATTCCTTAAGGACCAATGAAAACATTGCCAAACGATATTTGAAAAAAAAATAAACAGAAAAAATAATGGCAAAGTAATTACACCGTTGCCTAGCAACTCATCAGTATCAACTCTAGTATTATTAAATTTGATTTATTTTAAAATCGTCTGCGTGTCAGCTTTCTATTAAATTTTGAAAAATTAATAAAATTTGAAAGAAAAATGTCACAGATATAAAATTGATACCATTAAAATGGTAAAATTTTGAACTTTAAGATGGTATAAAAATAATTTTCGGGGGATAATTTGCTCCGAACTTACAGCGGAAAAACAGTTTCGGTTACTTTTTAATTAACTGACTGTTTAATTAACTTTTGCGCTTTAAAAAGTTGACAGTAATCTTCCTCTTGTCTTAATTAATAAGTGTACAAAGTTTGGTTGAAATCAGTGCCGTGATTTAGGAGGAAATGTGGAACATAGATACAAACATACATACATACCCACAATGACTTTTATTTATATTAAGATTAAGATCATTTAAAAATTTATGAAAATTAAGCTCGGAACATCGCATAGTAATCAAACTAACGTCATTGAATTACTACAAGTGCTATGTATGCTTAGACACAAAAATGGAAGTGAAAAGTTAGAGTTAAATGTCAAAAGATAGCAATATTTTCTTATAATTTCAATAGAGGAAAAAGCGCGTGAATAAATAATTTCATGAAATAATAAATTAATTTGAATTTATTTTTATAACAATAGAAAACATTGTTACAAATTGTGCTTAAAATAAATATTGAAATATGAATTACAATTAGAGAAAAAGTTGTACCGCGGTGGAATTAGTATCATTAAAAAGATAATTGGTTTCTCTTTAAGATGGTGTAAAAATAATTGTCGTGCGATTAGTATTTCAGAAGTTATTGGAGAAAATCGTCTAAACATTAGGCTTAACAGCTGCTAATTTTCGTTATTTAATTAAATATCTTAAGAATTAATTAATTTAGGAAGTTAAAAATAGCACAGTTGACCTAGAAATGCACCCCAGAATGTCATGTGCAAATTTCATGTCGCTACGGTTCACCGTCTAGGAGGAGTTCTTGTGACCGACAGATAGACCGACAGCCGCATGTATTTTCTGTTTTATATTATAGATACTTATTTCTTGGGATTAACTTTAGTTGCAATCATTTTTATAATTTTTTCGTTTATTTAATCTCTGAAAGCGAAGTTGTATAACGTATTGTGTTCACATAAATACTCGCTAATGATTCGGGTATTTGTTATGACGCGTCTAATTTGAGTTAAACTAAAGACTTATTAGTTTTTCAAAACATACCCAATTACAAGCGAAAATAAAAACAACCGGGACATACGGATTAATCAAGTAATTAAATGTTTCACTAATATTAAACAGTAGCGTTCCACGGATATTACGATTAATACGCATTCATAATCATTGCTTCGAATAAAAGTTTCGCAATTAATCGTCTGCAATTATTTTTGAAACTTTGCGATATCTTTATTTCTGAAATCGACCAATTAAGCCAGTGAATATGTCAGAAACAGTTCCCCACTTTTCTATAGTTATTTTTCAAATGTAAGTATAAAACGTTGTAAATGACAGATCTGATGCCGAAAAGTATTTAGTAAAAAAAACATCATGTCGTTAGGAAAAATATAATTACTTCCGAGTCCAAACATCGTAAAACGAAACTCTTTTGTGAAGAAGAGGAAAAAGTTTTCTGTCTCAAGTTTTGGATATTATTTCGTCTTCTCAGTAATTATATTTTACTTCTTAATGAACGCCGGAATGGCAACAGTTTTCTTCAAAATCCTTTGCTTTCATTTTCTGAAGTACATTGTAGTGTTAAAGATCAATATTTGAGAGAAATGGTAATTATGTGATTTTTGAAAGGTGAATTGATTTTGTAGAACCGAATTCGGTCGAATATTTTAAAATTCTAGTTTCATTTTTAAAGAAACCAATAGTTCTGTATTTGAAACGTGAAACCTGTCGATTGCATATGGATGATTCTGGAAGTTTAGCATTGCAAATAATTAACGAATGTCAGGATGATGAACCAGAAGAGCAAACCGCATTAAAATTTAAAGATAATTACACTGAAGCTGGAGATATATTTCTCATGGATTTCCCATCAACGCAAAAAGTTGAAGAGCCAAACAATAAATTATTACCACAACAAATGGACTTAAAAATGACTATGAAGGATTCGAACATGCTTTTAAATTTTACTGAAGGTAAGTACAATTTGCCAAAAGAACAATTAGAGCATGAAGAGGTAGAAGGAAATAAATTAAAAGGAAGTTTGAATAAAATTTCGCCAATTTTTTCCAAAGCTGAGGATATAAAGCTCCTTGATGAACCATTTTTAACGCCATTGGAGTCACATGGACATTCGTTTCAGCCAACTTATTGCTTCCAAACAAAAGGAATCAAGCATAGTGAATATCCATTTAAATCACCACCAAAATCACGCGAACAGTTATTTCAGTCGTCAGTTTCTTCGCAAATAGAAGGAACTAAATATGATGAAAATTCTTTCACACGAGAATTACATCCACATGGACATTTTTTTCATCCGTCGCCAAAAGATCAGCCAATTATCCCCTCTTCTGCCCACCAACAGAATAAAATTATCAACAGTAATTTTTCTGGCGCTGATAAATCAACCGTAAGTTTCCTAGACCAGATGTTAAAGGAAAAATTTTCAGGTAAGCAAAATTCTTATGCAATGCAATCTTCTTCGATCATAAATATAACAGATAAAGAGAACAATTTTATGGATAACAGAATGAATATCAAACTATATAGAGAAAGCTTTGAAACGTTGCTAAATTTCATAGAAGACAATGAAAATCCCTTTGTAAAGAAGTTAGTGGTTCAAGAAACGAAAAATATGGTCTTTAAAAAAAGTTCAAATAGAAATTTCCCCGCCATAGAAGAAGCCAAAGAGGTTAGAAAACTTGATAGTTGTTTACTCTCCCCAGAATTACGATCTACCCCAGTAACTCCGCTAGCGGTATCCACTGCAGAATATTACCGGGAAAATATTTCAAATCCTCATTCAGCGAACTGGGAGGATAAATTTGAAGAGAGCCAAGCACTTAAAGTAACCACTTCTAATAGTGATGAAAATTGTTTGAACGATGAATCATCACTGCCTGGTTTGTCAAATAGTAATGCGTTTAACAAAAATTTATTGTTCCAAAATGCTTTTAGGAAACGAAGTTCCAAAACTACAGCTATCGCAAGCGATGAGAAAGCACAAATACAAAACAAAACTAATTTTACTGCCAAATTTCCCGTTCATCCCGATGAAAACTTTCAGCATAATTCTAGTCGTAACCACAATGGTGAATTTGAAGGCAGTGGCTTGTTCGAACCAAACATTGCTTTAGAAAACATGATAGAAAAGACTTTGCGGAAAAATTCACCAGAAAATAATGTTTCCCCAAACTTCTCTTCCCCTACTGATGGAAAAGCCAAAACTGAAGACATTCATCCTTCTCTTACTGATGAAAATGATATTTCTAATTCAATAATTATTGAAATTTATAGAAAAATTGTGCGTATTTTCGAAATTATTTGCATCATACCTTTAGCTGTATCTATAGAAAACTGTTTAGATTTAATTGAATTAGTATCTGCATCAGCATTTAGTATGGTGCATTACTTTTTTACAAAGACGACACCTATAACGGAGGGCAATCTAGGTTCGAATAGTGATCTAGATCTAAGAAGGAACAGCACATCGCACCACCTAGAACAGACAAGAAACCTCGTATGCACTAATATAGATTATCAGTCAGAAGAAACAAATGGGCGATACATAAAAGGTAAGATCTGCAGGTCATCTACTTCTTTAAAATCTTTCTGCAATGACCATAATTATATTCGAAATGAAGTCATAACTTCACAGTTAGTTATCAGTCAAAATAATGAAGACTTTGGTGGGGATTCAGATAGAAAATTGGATAAAGCACATTTTCCTTCGTTTCAAAGGGAATTGCCAAGTATGATGTTGTCTTCTGAAGGATTTGATCAACGTCTAGTTCCAAAGTCAAGTGAATCTAATTTAATTGATTTCAAAAAAGATTTAAGCGATGTAAACAAAGTTTTTCCGAAAAATTCTTTCTTTAAAACGGTAGATGAAATATTCCGAAATAATGATGTTAATGATAAAGAAACCTGTTTAGAGCCATTCAGAGAATCCACAGGATTTGATGAATGTCTTGAGACTGTTGATACGTTTGATTCAAAGTCTGTATTTTCTCAAGAAGATTCAGATGAAACGTCTTCCGAGAAAGGCTTTGAACTTTATGACAATGACCTAGTTTTTAAGTTAAAAGATCTTTACATAAGAGATGAAGAAAGAGATCCTAGCAAAACGTATCCTGATAGCACAGTATCTTGTAAGAATAAAAATTGTGATATATGCTTTGTTCAAGAAAATGGAAGCAATGTATTCATGCAATTTGGAGATGAATTAGGCATTGGCTTCTTAAACGGTAGAGAATTAAAACTCAAATCAAACAGCATAGAAGTTAATAACAACTCAGTAGGCATCAATTCTGACACTACAAAAGCAACTTCTGACTCAACTACTTCGAAAATCAAAAAAGTTGAAACTTCTAGTCACTCTGACTTGATTAATAAATGTAGCACGAAAAACTTAGAAGATAAACATTTTATCCCATCTGAAAACGATATCCTACTTTTCAGTGATACAGACAGTATAAAAAGCTATAAAGAAGAGAATCTTATAGAAATAGTTCATGAAGATCAAACTTGTGATCAATTTCAAATACACGAGATAGATTTTGATACTGGAAATATTGATACCTACACGCATTCTGGAGATCAGTTTTTGTGTAATACCTTAAATCGAAACATTTTAAGTCCAGCCAAAATGCAAATAGCCAAAATTACAGAAATTTTATTGAAAGAGATAGGGAATGATTGCATAAGTGATGGATTATTCATAAATGAAAGCGCTTTTAGAGCCGCTCTGGAGAGTAGAAAATTAGAAGAAGAAGAAGATCCAGAAACTAAAGATGAAATGTCAGATATCCTTTCCAGTGCTGAACCATTATTGGACTCTTCCAGTCTTCCGGCGATAAAGCAATCAGATCCATGTAATATCGAAGACAGGAATGCAGGGACCAACAAAAACCTGCCAACTGTGGACCCTGAATTAAATGTTGTTGATAAAAGTGATAATTTAAAAAATTATAACAACGAAACATTTCAGGTATTAAACCATTCAGAAGAAGGTAAAATGGAAAAATCAGAAGATAATCTGGAAGGAATCGAACAATCAGATTCATGTAAAATTGAAGAAAGGAGTATTAAGGCCAACGAAATACTTCCAACTTTAGACCATGAATTGAATGTTGTAGAAGAAAGCGACGATTTAAAAATTTCTAACCAGGAAATACTTCAGGTATTAAACCATTTAGAAGAAGTTAAAATGGAAAAATCAGAAGATAATTCGGAAGGAATCCAAGAATCAGATTCATATAAAACTGTCGAGAGGAATATTAAGGGCAACGAAATACTTCCAACTTTAGACCATGAATTAAATGTAGTAGAAGAAAGCGACGATTTAAAAATTTCTAACCAGGAAATACTTCAGGTATTAAACCATTTAGGAGAAGGTAAAATGGAAGAATCAGGAGATAATCAGGAAGGGATCGAACAATCAGATTCATATAAAATTGAAGAGAAGATTAATAAGACCAACGAAATACTTCCAACTTTAGTCCACGAATTGAATGTTAAAGAAGAAAGCAAGGATTTGAAAATTTCTAACTGTGAACTGCTTCAGCATTTAAACGACTCAGAAGGAAGTAAAATAGAAGCATCTGATTATAATCCAATTGTATTGCTTTCAGATCAATGTCAAGGATCGAATTTTATTAAAGTAAGAGAGTTTTCAACTTCTGACAATAAAATGCTTCCTCCACTAGAACAGTCAAGGATACCTAAAATGGAAGAATCGAAAGATGGTTTATTTGAAATACCTTCAATTCAGGATGAGATATGCAATTTGGCTGATGAAAATAATGATTTAGTAACTTCTGACAGTAAAATTATTAATCTATCAAAACTGTCAGGCACGCTTAAAATGGAGGATTCGAAAGTTGATTCTGTTGAAATGCTTTCAGTTCAGGATGAGAGATGCAATTTGGCTGATGAAAATAATGATTCTGTAACTTCTGGCAATAAAAGGCTTCCTATATTCAAACAGTCAGAAACACCTAAAATGGAAGACTCGAAAGATGATTCTGCTGCAGTTCTGTTACTTTCAGATCCAGAGGAACGATGCCATTTGGCTCATGAAAGTAATGATTTTGAAACTTCTGACAACAAAGTGTTTCCTCTATTAAAAGGGTCGGGGACACCTAAAATGAAGGAATCTAAAGATAATTCTATTGAAATACCTCCATTTCAGGATGAAAATTGCAATCTGGCTGATGAAAATATTGATTTTCTATTTTCTGACAATGAAGTGCTGTCTATATTAAAACAATTAGAGACATTTAATATGGAGGAGTCTAAATATGGTTCTTTTGAAATACCTCCGTTTCAGGATAACAAGTGCAATATCACTGATGAAAGTAATGATGATGTCACTTCTGAGAATGAAGTACTGCCTATGTTAAAACAGTTAGGGACATCTAAAATGGAGGAATCGAAACTTGATTCTGATGAAATATTTTTATTTCAGAATGACAAATGCAATTTGTCTGATGAAAATATTGATTCGACAATTTCTGACAACAAAAGTTTAATTGACTCTTACAGCAATGAGACTAGTTCAAAAGATAAAACAGAAAATGTTGATATTAAAGCATTGTTAGATTTTTTAATACGAGAAGTTGAAAACTCTTTAAATAAAGAAATTTTTCAAATTGTTGAAAGTTCTGAAAACACAGAAAATTTGTATTTGGAGAATTATTCCCTTCTAAACACAGTTAAAGAAACTGATATTATGGCAGATATAAATAATTCAATGTTAACCGATCCCATTGAATCTGGTAGAAATAAAATAGTTATATCAGAAAAGTCCTCAGAAGTTGACTGCGTAAGTAGCGATATAGACCAGGATGTTGCAAAAATTTATTCAGATGAATTCAAGCTCGTAGAAACTACTCAAGAAACGGATAAATCTAGTGAAAGATACTCAAGTGATTTTAAAGATGATACATTATCAAATGATCTTAATTATGACCAAAACAGAATGTTGGATGCTTCTGAAGAAAATGTAGCATTTGAAGACAGCGAAGAAAATGAGTCTTTGGAAGATCTTTCAAGCAATTATGCAGTTTTAGATTCAACTGAAGAAATTGAAAATATAGATGAGAGAAAGGAACCGTGTTTTGCTAATAATGAATCATACACAGACTTTGATTGCGCAACATTACGAGCTTCTGAAGATTTAGAAAATAGCAGGTGTGGCGTAATGAATGTTTCTTTAGAAGTAAACTGTTCGCTTAATTCTTTGGAATCTCTTTCAAGCGAAGATGATGAAGATGCCACAGATCTGCATGAAATTCAAGACATAGATGGAAATGTGTTGAAGATTTCTCCAAGTCTACAAGGTTATAGATCATTGAAGGAGTCAGAAAATTACAGCATTGATAACTATGGAAGGCACATCGAAACACAAAATACATTTTCAACTGGCGAAGAGTATTTTTTGGAATCAGATGGGATTCAAGTGAAAAGTTCTACCGATATCGAAAATTCTACTGATGAAGAAATATACAACATAGCTTTTAATGTTCCACAGTTCAAGGCTTCAGAGGAGGAACATTCCCACTTTCTTACAAGCACACCTGTAACGAGTTCCTCATATGGCTTTCGGGAGGATGAACTTCTGTCCTCAGAGCCATTTGAGCCGACATCTTCTTCTAACAATATGTTTGATGCAAATTTAAAACAATCAGAAGAGTTAGAAAATGAAGATACGAGGAAAAAACGTCACGGATTTCTGAAGCATCGGTTTTCCTCCGTTTGGAAGAAAATACATAAGCAGTGTTCTAGCGTAACTATTGAAAAGGCACAGAAGTACAAAAAGCACCAGAATGATTCCTAGTCTCATAAGGCTTAAAAACCAAAATGGATGAAAAATATATAAAAAATTGATGAAACTCACCTCAAAAAATTATATTCGTAAAATTCCAGTATGAGAAGTTTTCAACCAAAATGATCTTCTTCATGAGAAATACTATGCTACAGAGAACAAGTATTAGAAATTCACTTTTTACTCTAAATAACTGAAACTTCTTGCCAAATGGAATTAATATTTTGAAATATAAGAAGTTTGAACTTGAAAATAAGTAATAAAAAGGCTATAAATGAATTCATCTTACAATATGATCTTTTAAAAGAAGCACCATTGTTTCTATATTTTGTATTTCTTAAAATAAATGGCGTTACTTTAAATTCATTAATTTCGTGACTACTTGTTAAAAGAAACATTTGACATGTAATATAAACACTTTTTCTTGGCTTGCTATTTTCGTTAATTTGGCTGTTTCCTTATTTTAGTGTAATCATTTTTAATTTGGCTACTTTTCTTCGGCATGTTGCTTTTCTTTGTTTGCCTGTTTCCTTATTTAAGTATAACCATTTTTACTTACATACATCTTACAATATGATCTTTTAAAAGACAGAGAAGCACCATAGTTTCTCTATTCTGAATTTCTTAAAATAAATGTCATTACGTTAATTTATTGATTTCATAAATGCTTGTTAACAGAAACATGGGACATTATGTGGTATAAACATTTTTCCTTTGGCATCTTTTTTCTTGCCTTGTTATTTACGTTAATTTGGCTGCTTCCGTATTTTAGGGTAATAATTTTTAATTTGGCTAATTTTCCTTGGCATGTTACTTATCTTTGTTCGTCTGTTTCATTAGTTTAGTATAATCGCTTTTACTTAGGTGATTTTTTTCTTTGGCGTGTTACGTACCTTCGTTTGGTTGCGTTCTCATCATTTTAACTTTAACTGTTCACGATAAGGATTTAACTGTCAATCGAAAAATTTCCAACAGCTTATTATAGCTTATATACAGTTTTTGATATCTCTTGTCTAATTATTTCACTTCCACTTGTTACTAAAGTTTAGTTACATTAATGTCTCTTTTTGAAGCAATTCGAAGGCAATTTTGGGACGGACCTCGGGATTTTGAACTAAAATCAGATGACTCGGGCGACACCTGAGCTGCTATCTCCCTCTCCAAACTTCCACACCACATCAACTGCCAAAAGACCATTACAACATATGTCCCTCTAAAAATGTTTTCGTATTGTAATGCATTAAAGTCTAAATTTGATTTTATCATTATTAATATACTGTGGAAGCCTAATAATTTGAGCTATCATACAATATCTTTCTGGTGTGGGAATGGTCTCTAAAACGCAGGTAATTTAATTGCAATTGCTCGCCAAATCATCTTTTTTTCCCTTTGAAAAAATTCTTTTAAATTTCACCAGTTAAAAATTAATTTTCCTTTTCCTATACAGCTGTTTTTTAAATGAAAATTGTACGATGAAGTCTTCATTATTATTTAACTTAAACACTTTTAAAAAATAGCCTTCATTTGGCGTGAAAAATCAATTAAATAATGTTAATGCCTTTGTCGGGTTTTTTTAAGCATATTGCTTTGATGTTGCTTTTTTAAACATATTGATTTGAGAGAATAGTTACAATTAAAGCAAGGACAAAAACATCAGAATTCAAAGTCATCTTTCTTTTCAATTAATTTTATTTTGAACAAAATATTTGTTCTCATACAGCAAACGATAAAAAAAACGTGTTTTTCTCGTCTCAACAGAAAATTAATAAATTCGAACTAATTTTAAATTTAATGCTTAGACGACTTTTTGAACAATTTTGTTTTTTCTGTTTGTTATTTTACAGTTTCTTTTCATTCGATATTATTTTTTTTATTTTACTGGCCTGTACGAAAAAAAACTACCAAAACTGTTGAATATAATAGCCAATAGTTAATTAAATTACGATTTAAAACATTGAAATTAGAATTAATGGAGAGGTGGAAATATTGTGTACTCTTTTTCAGAGACAATTTGCCTTTGCAAATTTCTGAGTAAAGCATTCTCTCAATAGTTTTTTACCTTCATGATCAAAGCTGAAATAAATTAGAAAAAGAAATAAATTAATTACTAAAATAAAAATTATTTTAACTTTAATTGTTTCTTTAATCTTTTCTTTATATTTAATTAAATTGTTTCTTTAAATTTAACACATACATTCCGAATCAGTCTGTGAATGACATTTTTGCTATTTCTAACATGTAGAACTTGTTATTTTTTACCGATTTTCAGAATGAATCGAATATGAAAAAATTAATTAAATTTTTCGTAAAACATTATTCTTAACATAGTCTGTTTGAGGCCAAAATCTTGTAGACATATCTGCAAACAAAGCTTAACACTTTGCACTCTTATTTCGAGTCAGACTCGACATTCTGATTGATGCACTTTCGCACATTCTTGTTGAATAGCGCTTATTATAAAAACTATATAATAGCAAAAACGCACAGATTAACTTTTAGGAATTAAAACAAATGAATAATATTTTTCAAAGCTTTAAGTCAATCCTTAAACTCACACGTGTATAATTAAGCATCTCATTATCTTTAGGGGTGCAAAGGATTAATATATTTGCTTTATTAACTAGAATTAAGACGAAAATAATTTTTTCTTAAAAATAAGAATTCAGGTTTGAACTGTTTTTGAACTTTTGGAAATGATTTAAAGATTTTTGTTTCAGGTGTAATATTCGAAGTTGTATTATGCATTTTTAAGAGAACTGCAAATCTGCAAACGAAGCTTAACCCGTTGCACTGTTATGTCGCGTCAGAGGCGACATTCTGAATGTTGCATCTTTTACACATTCTTGTTGAATAGCGCTTATTATAAAAACCATATAATAGTAAAAACACACAGATTAATTTTTAGGAATTGAAACAAATTAATGACAATATTTTACATCTCCCTAAAGCGCTAAATCAATCCTTACACTCACACGTGTATAATTAAGCATCTCATTATCTTTCGGAGTGCAAAGGATTAATGTAGTTGCTTCATTAACTAGAATTAAGATAAACATTTATTTAAAAAATAAGAATTCAGGTTTGAACTTTTTGAAATGATTTAAAGATTTTTGTTCTAGGTGTAATACTCGAAGTTGTATAATTGAGTTTTAAGATAGAGTATTAAAATTTTGAATCACAGTTTAGGTAACTAATTAAATAATTTATTGTTAGGTTAATATCTCATTTCGAAGTTAATCTAGGTTCCATTCGGGTTGGCTCTCGCATTTTTGTATCAAAGTCAAACAGACGAGTCGGCATTTAAACTAGCACCTTACTCTTTATATGTCCACAGCATGTTAAGGCACTTGATTCATATTTAACGTGCTCCAGATTCATATTCATAGCAGACCTTTGAAGGAAAGACTCATCTGAACTGAGGAGAGATACAAAGAGTGCAAATCACCGCTTAGCAAGCAACACCACGTATGTCAGTTGTCCAAATTTTACAAGATGCAGAAAAATAACAACAACAAATATAGAGGTTTTCTTCTTTTTTCATTTGAAAAAGAGGTATGCTAACAGGGAGGGTTATACCAAATGTGGGGGAAAAAACCCCACGCCATTATCGTTATTGGCTGCGAAAATTACAGTTTTTTCTTCCTCTTTAAAAATATGGAAAAATTAAATAGGCGGTGTGGAGGTTAGATAGTAAAAGTTAAATAGGCATTTGTTTGTTAAGCGACGAAATCTTAAACGTCGCCCTTAAAAATTGATGCATACAGATGAATAAAACCAAAGGAAAGATTTATATAATTTTATTACAATTGCAAGGCTTTTTAGAAGCAATAAATTCATTCGACAAAAATCATTCGAAGAGAGACGTAATGTAAAGCTGATCTCGATGGGTTGGTTCCGATGGAAAAAAAGGGCGAAAGATGTTTAAAAACATATTTAGTTCCAAAGAAGCTCGCCAGATGGCAGCACAAAAGTTAAATCGCTTATTTTCTAATTCTGTTGTGTTCCATAAAAGAGCAATTACCTCAGCAGACAAAACTGAAGATATTAATTAGAATTCCTTTCAGAAAATTAGAAACTGGAGGGAAAAAAAATCCCATCGTGTTGTCGTTGCTCTTGCCTGATGAACGGCCACTCCTGCATGCTCATTTCTCAAAATACCGGAGATTTTCCCGTTTTTAAATCGGGAACGAGAGGATTTATTGTGTTCGCGCTACGAGGCGCCTGAGGGTCCCTTTGTTCGGAACCCACCCTCTGCTGCTTTAATTAACTGAAAGCTTTGCTGTATTTAAAGAACAAACAGGTATTTGAGGCCAGAATCTTTCTGTGTGAAGACGGATAAAAACTGTGAAGGCTTATGTTTGGGAGCGTGATTTTTTAAATTTTGGGAGAAACACTTGTCGTGAGGCATTTTTGGGGATCATCCTCTGTGATTTAAAAATCTGGGTAGTGGCGGAGTTTCTCAAAGAAGGGAAATAATGATTTTTATCTTAAATTTTCCTTTTGTGTGTGATGTTGGAAACGGAGCAACGCAGTTTTCGCAATAAATACAGGAATAGAATTCATTGTATTTAAAAATGGAAAAAAGCTTAACATTGTTTGCGGAATTTAAACTGTAGGGACCTGTGATATTTTAATTCCTACAGGCACAATTCTTGATTAAATTTAATTGGTGGTAAGATCACAAAAGAGTTAAAACTTAAAAGTGAAGAAAGTTTTCTATTATGATTTCATGACTAACCGCTCTTGGCGAACTATTTGTTTGTCTAGAATTTTAATAACTTTTCGATTCATCTGGAAACATGATACCAAACGCATAATTACCCAAAATCTAAGCAAAAAAATTATGAATGATAGAAATAACATGTGCTAAGTTAGTAAACATTTGCGTAATTTTGTATTAGAGTCAAAAGGAAAATAGGACTTGTAGTTCAGCGACTACTGAGTCGCAAAGTTGGACAAAAATACACATGAATTGGTGACGAGATTCTCTATATCTCGGTAACTACAAATGTTAAGAACATAACTAATGTCTTATTTTAGATATAAAGAGTAACAACAGAAATTATAAAAAACTTACTTAAACTTAAAAAATTACCAGAAACTTCGAGAAACAAAAGAGTATCACGAGTAACAAAGAGAATCCGAAAAGCTTCAAGAAACAAAAGAGTCACGCGAGAAAAGTAGTCCTACGCCTTTAACATCAGAGGCTGTTTGAAAAGGCAGCTTCACGTCATTATTTTTTTGAGAATGGTAATCTTCTGTTCTTTTCGACCAATAGCTACGGCACTTTGTCGTTTCAAAGATGTGGTTGGGATAATGCAAATACGTTAAAATCATCAAAATCAGTAAAAATGGGCTTAAGATAGTTTACTTCTGAGGTACAGTATCAATCACCAGAAGGCAATTTTCTGAGCTTTTTTCATCTACAGTTTGCATTTTTAACAATATTTATTTTCCACATTCATGGCAGACTAAATTCAGTATTCTATAAATGCATCGGACTCAGTAATAATTGGTAACTTTATTTTTTTACAAAAGAAGTAACGCAGCTGCTTTTCTCATGTTTGTTTTTGAGAACGCCTGAGTTCATTAATCGTCAAAATATAAAAAAAAACATAAAAATTCCATAATACTGTTTCAAATATTCAGATCATAAGAAATCACAAATTATTCTGGTTTTTGAGAATATGAATAAATGAGTTACTCGGATTATTTCTAACGTGAATATTTGAATCATACCAACGGCAATTCAAAGAAAGATTTTTAGATTTCATTCCTTTTAATTCCTTCAGGGCAAGTGCTATGAATAAATCATAAATGCAATCTGCCCCTTCACAAAAATTGAATGAAATTACGTTGGATGTTGCAATTACTACAAGATAAATATTGTCTTTTTGATTGCTGGATTTCAGTTCAGTAAAACTAAAATTTTATATCATTATCTATAAGTAGAATCTTATTTTAGAGCTGCATTAGTTAATTTCAATGTTATGAATAAATTAAAAATACCATAAACTCAATCACAAAGTTAAACTTGAATGAAATTGCGTTGAATGTTGCAATAACAACAAGGAAAAGATTGCTGTCATGATTGCAGTATGAAACTAAAATTTTATTTCATTTGCTTTAAGTAAAATCTTGTTTTAGAGCTTTATTAGTCTCTAATTTCCCCCAACCTTGGATTTAGGAACTTACCTGATTTTACGATATAACTTGAGGGGGCAATTGATTACAAACAACATTTTTCAAAATCGGATTTAATTTTTCTTCCTCCATAAGATTAAATTCTGCACAGAGATTACGAGAACTATGTAATATCTTCGTACGCCAGTCTAATAAGGCCCGAGAATTAGGGAAATTACAGAACAACATGTAACATAATAAAAGATTTTAACACATTATGTATAGATCATCTCTATATATGAAACACTAACGTACGTGGCTCAGAAAAGAGGTTAATTTATCTTTGATCAATGGCACCGATCGGTTTGTTTACAAAAAAAAATTGGTAACTTCCTCCATATTAGGCAAAAATCCATAGGCATAGCCTGCTACTACTATATTCGTTCTGGTGTGAAAAAATTTTATCGAAAAAAAATGTGATTAAGACGTACAACTCACAACTTTTTTTACAATATAACGAAATTTGGGATGAAATGATTCAAAAGAGATTAGCTAGAAATGAAGCAGATGGGTTTAGGCGAGGAAGAGATCGTTCTGATCAACGTTAAAATAGTTTAAGTCAGCGAAGGTAAAATCGTGATAATTCACAAATTGAGGTGAACATCGTGGAACTTGCTATCGTGAACATTGTACATAGGCTACCTTTCCGTTGTACGAACTTTACTTGGCGGCTTTGTTGCATCTGCGAATTTTCTCGGAGAGCTGAATCGCCAGTTTGGCTCAATTTCTTTCTTGATGATAGCAGACACGTGCTCTATTTTAGGCGAGCTGAAGTATTGGGAGCCAGACTAATGCGCCAATTCAGACGAAAGTGCATGGTGTGCGTATAGTGGAGAGCAGAATTTCTTCGTGGGATCATCTAGGGAGTCTGAAAAACAGTAGAAAACACGAGATATCTCGGGATCCGCCTGTAACGGGTGGGGTTAAATGCGATTTCACTCGTAATCCGTCAGTAGCGGATGGCGTTAAACGCGAATTAAATCGTGGTCCGTCCGCAATTTTTCATACTTTCCCTTATGCATTAAAGACAAGCATTTAGGTTTTGCTTGTCGTTTT
>BGPR01003904.1:0-39034 GCA_013235015.1 Araneus ventricosus
CTACAACTCGTTTTAGGTGAGATGTTAGTGATTTAACGCCTGCTTCCCATAAACCTCCGAAATGAGGTGTGGCAGGTGGATTAAAATGCCAAACGATACCTTCTGAAGCAATGAAATCTTCAATTTTTCCTGTACTTTCTTTATTGAATAGATCCTTTAATATTTTTCTTAACTCATTATTAGCTCCTACAAAATTTGTGCCATTATCACTATAAATATCACTAGGTTTTCCTCGACGTGCAGTAAATCGTTTTAAGGCACCTATAAAGGCATCAGTACTACAACTATTTACAATTTCTAGGTGGACCGACTTTACGGCAAAACAAATGAATATGCATATATAACTTTTATACGATTTTTTAAATCTACCTGAAAGCAATTTAATACTGAATGGGCCACAAAAATCAATACCGACCCTTGTAAATACTCTTGATATATTTACTCTAGAGCTGGGAAGATCTGCCATAACTTGATTACTACCCTTTGCACTTACCTTTAGACAAGGAATACACTTTCTAATAATTTTTCTTACGTAATTTCTACCATTTATTAACCAGAATTTTGTACGAATATTGCCTAAAGTTTCTTCTGCACCTGTATGGAGATACAAAACATGAAAATGATTAATAATTAGATCCGAAAAGTGATTTTTAAAGGGTAACAAAATTGGATGTTTTCTTTCGATAGGCAAATTGGAGTTTTTCAGTCGGCCACCAACACGTAAAATGTCCTTCTCATCTAAAAATGGAGATAAGTTTATTAATTAGCTTGAATTAGGTAGCTGCTGACCTCTTTTGAGACACTGAATTTCTTGAGCAAAACAATTTGCTTGTACGTTTTTCACCAAACACATTAATGATTTAAATAACTCAGGGCTAGTTAAGTTGCCCTCGTTTGGTTGCAAGGAATTTTTGGCATTTCTAACGAAACGCACACACCACCCGATGACTCATTGAAGTCGGGTAAATGAAGAACAGTTGTTGATTATAGGTAACTCTTCTTGACCTTGCACCACAAGACACACTGGATCTGTCGGAGTTTTCTTGAACTCTCGTTGGTATAGCTCATTATCGTTGATATCACTGCAAACACAAGGAGAAACTACTGAATGATCTTGTAAGAACGACGGACCAAACCACCACAAATTACAATCTTGGATTTTTCTGGATCGATCCCTCTAGAGATAATATCTGCGGGATTTTTCTTGGATGGGACGTGTTTCCAGGCATTAATTTCTGTAAGATTCTGAATTGCACTTACTCGGTTTCTCACAAAAGGCTTGAGTACCGAAGGGTCCTTTTGTATCCATGCAAGGACAATGGTAGAGTCGGTCCATAGCACAGTACTATGGAATGAAATTTTCATCGATGTGATGGTTTTTTGTGTTAACTTGGCAAGAAGCACAGCTGCACACAACTGAAGCCGGGGTATTGTTACCGACTTCAAAGGTGCGATTCTTGATTTTGAACACAATAAATTTGTAGATATTTCTCCTGAGTTACTGAGACACCTTACATATATTGCTGCACCGTATGCCTTCTCAGAAGCATCTGCGAAGCCGTGCAGTTCTCTTTTAAGAGCATAGTCCAAGAAAATATATCGTGGAATGTTCAGAGTGTTAATAGTTGATAAAAACGTAACAAATCGCTTCCATTGTGATTCCAATTGTATTGGCAAGGAATCATTCCAATCCAACTTCGACCTCCATAATTCTTGCATTACAAGTTTCGCTTTCGTAACTACAGGCGAAATCAGACCTAAAGGATCGAAAATCCTAGCAGTGGTCGAGAGGACTGATCTTTTCGTAATTTTACACGATTCACAGGTATCTACATTAGCAGACACCGAAAATGCTAAAGAGTCCTTTTGAGGTCTCCACAAAAGTCCTAGGGCCTTTGTTTCATCAGGAATTGTAAGAGAAACATCTCCACCAGAAACTTCCGAATTTGCAAGCAATTCTTTGCAATTGGAGGACCATTTATGCAATTGCATGCCTCCACCTCTGAAAAGCGCTATAAGTTGTTCCTTAAGCTGTTTAGCAGAATAGATGTCTGCAGCGCCAGTAAGTAGGTCATCCATATACATGTCACTACTCACAGCTGAGGCAGCCAATGGATAATTGTGTTCATTATCCATTACTAATTGTTTAAGCACTCGTTGTGCCAGGTAGGGAGCACATGTTGTGCCGTACACAACCCTATTCATTTTATACGTTTTGATAGAGTCATCGATGCTCTCTTTCCAAACGATTCGCAACAGATCTCTTTGAGATTCATCTATGAATATCATACGAAACAATTTTTTGATATCCGAAATCAAACCGATTCTATTTTTTCTGAATCTCAATAATATTGCAAATAACTCGTCCTGAATGACTCCTCCATTAGCTAAAATTGAGTTCAACGACTCGCCAGTCGTAGTAGCACAGGACGCATCGAAAACAGTCCTAAGCGGTGTGGATTTGGAATCGGGCTGTAAAACACCATGATGCGGCATGTAATATGCAACTGTCGGTTCTGATACTTCGAACACTTGTTCCATATGTCCCATATCCAAATATTCATGAATAAAGTTTCGATACAACTGTTGAAGATTTGGATTGGCTTCTAATTTTCGCCATAACGAATTTAATTGACGAATAGCCGTTTGCTTGGATTCGCCGAGACAGCTAGGTTCCTTTAAAAGGCCATTTGAACAATATAATGTCCCGTTTGATCTCTCCGATGATTATCCAAGAAATGATCTTCACAAAACTTAGTTTGTGAATTTAAATTAAGAGATTCATCTTCCATCGATTCTAACTGCCAAAATTTAGAAATTAAATTTTCTAACCCTTCTTGCTCGGAAAGAAGAAAGCAATGCAGTTTATCATCAGCTGTCGGTAGACATCAAGTAACTATGTAATTAAAGACCGAATTTTGCAGAGTGATTGAATCATTTATTTTGATTTGATCTGCCTTAATAATTTTAAAGAATACTTGTGCACCGAAGAGCATTGAAATCTTAGCTGGCTTATGAAATGATGAATCTGCTAATTTAATATGCTTTGGCAGAGAAAGTTTTGATATGTCTAAATTACAAGACGGAGTGACTGATGGTATTTTAGGAACAACCATAAACTTTAAGCTTTTTTTGAATGAATTATCTTTATTTGAAATAATAGCATTTGTTTCATATTTTATATCTTGCGCGAGCCCATTAATGCCAGAAACAGAAGAATGAATCCGATTTCTTTTTAAACCCAAACTTATTGCGCAATCGCTCGAAATAAAATTTATTTCTGAAGCACTGTCCAAAATTATTCGAACTGGCATTCCATTTACATAAGCTACAGCCGTAATCATTAAATATTTCATCGGCTTTGAATTCTTTTTATCCGTTGGACGCAAAGCAAAGCATTGCTCGGAGTTGACCTTGTGAGCAGTATCAATAAACCCTTCTGCCGTGGACGGAATTGATACATGTGTTTTGTCTCGATGCAATTTAGCATTATGGAATGAACTGCAAATCTGGCAACGAGATTTAGAAGTACACGATTTAGATGGATGAAAATTCAAACAATTTGTGCAAATGTTATGCTTCTTACAAAGTTCATATCTCTCCAAAGGGGAATGATTTAAAAACATCTCACAATTATACACAGAATGTTTCTTGAGTTGGTTACAGATGACGCATGCTTTCTGACCTTGATTAGAAATGGATTCAACGGCAGTCGATGTTTTATTTTTATCTTTAGTTAAAAAAGATTTCCAGCGAGAATTAATTACACCGGAAGAGCTTTTATTTTTTATCGGAATACTTTTTTCTGCGAAATCTGATTTAATGACTGATTCTAGTTGAATGCATCTTACTTCTAAAAACGAAAGAAAGTCTTGTAAGCTAGGTACCTGGGTCGTCGTCAAACTTAATTGGAACAATCTTTGAGATTTCTTATCGATTTTATTATTTAAAACGTGTAAGATAATTGCATCTGACAAGGAATTTGATTCTAATTTCAGATTTTTCAAAAATCGCATATGATTCCGAACAGTATCGATTAGTGATTTAATTTGAGTGGAATTTTCACTATGCAATTTATTAATCGAAAGTATACCAGCGATATGTATGTCAACCAAGGCTCTTTTATTTTCATACCTATTTTCCAACGCCTTTAGAAGGGAATCAAAGTTATCTTGATCGCTTTGTATTAAGGTCGCTTCATTTTTAAGAGCACTTTTTAGATACATAAGTTTTTGAGATTCATATAAAGAATCATTATTTCCGATAACGCTCATAAATTGTGTTTTAAAATTTTCGAATTCTTGGAACTTTCCACTAAACGTGGGTAACGGAAGATCTGGTAATTTTATATGACTCTTTGGAGTTAATTTAGCGTTTTCTGTTTTCTGCTCTTCATATTTCGATAAAAATACAAGGATGCTTACCTTGAATTTTTCTGCATCTTCTTCAATATCGCTAAGAATATCCAATGAATTATTCAATTCTATTTTATCAGGAAGAGCAAAATATTTGTTTTGGAGGTTATCCAGTTCTTTAAGTATATCGTTTATACTGTTCAGTTTTGATGTTAATTCGATATAGTCCTTGGTTCCGTCTACAGCTTGGAACGCATTAACGAACTGTTCGATTTTTTTCAGCTTATTTTTGTAAGCGGTTTGCTTACGATTAAGTTCTGTTATCGTCATGATGAGACGCAATTTATTCCTTCAAACAAAATATTTTATTCCTTTTCAAAGGAATCGCTTTGATTGGTAGGAACGTTTATTGTGGACTGACGAAAGTCTGAACAAGGGCTGCTTCAAAACGAAACGAAATTACTTCTTGACAAAGAATTTATCCATAGGCAAGTATGATTCAACTCCGGCTCGACGGACCAATGTTTCCGTCCAAACTCATGGAGAGCAGTGGAGTGGAATTTGTATTTTAATGTCCGTCGAATAAGTGGAAGCATAGCCCTTGTTCAGGATTACAACATTTATTGTACTATCACACACACAGAACTATATACACGGTTTTTTAACAAGCGAAAGACAAGACTAGTGCGTAGTAAGGTGCGCGTCGGCGCGCTCACATATTTTGGCAACCATTTATCGTCAAGATGCCAATTTACAGTTCGAAGGCGCCAACACTACCCAAAAAGGGTGTAAGGCAAAGAAGGCCGCCGGGGCCCCCCAAGGCACGTGGGGCAGCGACGTGTCCCACCCCCGGACCAGCATTCATTGAGTCAAAGAGAAAAGCTTACAAACATTGCCCATAGTGGCAGTAAAATATAAAAGGGGTGCTGGACACATAAACACTAAAAAGGGTGCCGGACACACAAACTGAGTAAACGTAGTTACAAAAATAAAACGCAATGCATACTATGCTCAAACAGGAGCAGAAATTAAATACAAGAGATGCCGGACACAACACATAAAGTCGTAACACAATTGATAAAAAGGTACAAGCTATAAAGTCTCTGTATCAAGTCGTAACAAACACAAGTCACAAAATAAGTAAGCAAAGGCAAAGGAACCAAGTCATCGGTCGCCACGAAAATATACAATTAAAATGTTACAACAGATCAGCATAAAAATCTTGCAATACAGACAATTAATAAATAAAATTATGATAAAACATCAATTACCATATCTAAAAAGCAAATATAAAACACACATAAAAGACACACACACATCACACCAATCACAGCAAACACACACACACACCAAGTCGTATAAAAAGTTAAAAGAGAATTCCAAATAGGTCATTTAAAAAGATCTAAACCCAAACCGGGAAACATCAGAGTGAGATCGACGACATCCGATTCGTTAAAAATAGAACAGATAAAACAGTTTAAAAGATTAAAAAGTCAATTAAGAAACACAATCCCAAATACAGGCTCGAAGGAGATCCCAAATACCTACAACCACCCACTGGAGAGAACGGAGGAACGAAACTAACCTCGTATAAGTTAACAAACTTCGACACAAAAACCGACTAGAGCCAAAAAGGATTTAAATAGGTCTCTATTAAAATATTTTATGAGTTAAAAGTAAGATCACGAAGTCAAACAAAATCAGACAAGTTTAAAAAGTTAAAAAATTTAAAAGGTTTGCAGAGTGAGCGTGTGATGGGAGAGCAGTAGACAATATATAAAAACCATTAAGTATACCATTATATAATATTGCAATAAAATATTCAACAACAATACACAATACAACACAGTATAAAGAGATGAGGAATAAAAAGTACATACAAAATAATGGCCGAATATGAAACGAAGCATAAAAAGTAGATAAAAAGTGTAAGACATCATAAAATACCACCAAGTGACCGACACAGTTAAAATAAAATAAAACAGGTCTTAAAGCAAGTGAAAGTCCACTTAAATCAAGTAATTAAAATAGGGTTAAAAATATCAAATGCTAAAAATGTACAGAGGATCTAAAAAAGTCAAAATATATATTTAACGAACAAAAGCGACCCAATAACGAATAACTGAAGGATCAAGACCACTGCGGAGTTAAGTATACCTGAGAATAGTGGAGTGACCTTCACGCCTTGGGTGACCCTACCAGGAGTATACACTCCCGACGTACTTCACCCACTCCTCCCAGAAACACTCCCAAGAAGGGAAAAACCCACAGTGGTAAACCAAATGTGCATACAAATACGACAAAAGTCGCAAGACATCAGAAAGATCCAAAAAGCCATTACAAAAAGGACAAACACCAAATAGAAGGAAAAAAGTTTAAAAATCAACAAAGTTTAAAAATATTTAAAAAAAACAAAAAAGGGTTATATAATCACACAGCTTGGGTCAACGAATCGCACACGTCTCCACTGATCCTGAAGGCCTCTTTAAGTTTATTAAGGGCCTGGGGATTCTTGATGAGATTTTGGAACCAGGCACTAATGTGGGCGTCTGCTGGTTTAACTAAATGAAATTTTTGAGTGAGAGAGCAGCTAAAGGTATAGTGATCTGCATCGCCCACCTGCCCACAGACGCACAAGGGGGAGTCTAGAATTTTAAAGCGACATAAATAAAAAGGGAATGGTCCGTGCCCACTTAAGAAAAAGATTAAAACTTGCTGTGAATTAAAAACTTCGGGCTTAAGTGTTCGAGATATTCCCTGACACTGGGTCCGGAGGTAGGGTTGTATTGCCTCCAATAGTTGTTCCATTCTTCGATCATAACTTCATTGAGTATCCTTTTAACATAGGAACGGGGAGCCAGGATATTTGTGTCAACCCCCGAGGTGGTCGCAAATTTTGCCTGTTGGTCGGCCAATTCGTTCCACTGGATCCCAACGTGGGCTTTGACCCAGGAGAGGCCGACCAAATATTTAATTTTTACAAGGTCTTGTTTTATGTTATTTACAATAGAAGATCTTGCGCTGGCACTCTTGATGGCGGCTATTAAAGAGAGGCTGTCAGTATGAATATTGATGGATGCATTTTTGCTGGCAGCCCAGTTGGCCGCACAATGGATGGCGGCCAACTCGAATAGCGACTCGAATAGCGGAATAGCGACTTTTAAGTTTGTAAAGATGATTTTCAATGTTAATATTTTCTTGGAGGATGCACATGGCGAATCCAGTCTCATAGGTTACGTGTGCTGCGGATGAACAATTAATCTTAACATAAAATATCCACTTTTTAATAAATTCTATTTCACTTTAAGGAAAAACAAATATAAAAGGCCGCCCCCATGTGGGCTGGAACCACCAATCATTCGGTTAATAGCCGAATGCGCTATCCGATTGCGACACGGAGGTTTCGTGCGTTTCTGAAGAATAATTAATCTGAACAGAAAAGTTACACTTTTTAATAAATTCTATTTCATTTGAAGGAAAAAATATATAGAATGTCGCCCCCGGGTGGGCTCGAACCACCAACCTTTCGGTTAACAACCGATTGCGCCAGGGAGGTTTCGTGTGGTCCTGATTAACAATTAATCATAACAGAAAAGATCCACTTTTTAATAAATTCCATTTCACTTATAGGGAAAACAAACATGGAATGCCGCCCCCGGTTGGGATCAAACCACCAGCCTTTCGGTTAACTGTCGAACGCGCTAGCTCATTGCGCCACGGAGGTTTCGTGGGCTTAATACCCGCGACGGCTCCACCTACCCAAAAAGGGTGAAAGGTAAAAAAAGGCCGCCGGGGAAGCAAAGAAACCCCCAACGCACGTCGGGGAACGACGTGCCCCAGCCCCCTGACCAGCATTTATTGAGTCAAAGAGAAAAGCTTACAATTATTGCCCATAGTGGCAGTAAAGTATATAAAGGGTGCTGGACACATAAAGAATATAAAGTGTGCCGGACACACAAACTGAGTAAACGCAGTTAAAAAATTAAAAGGCCAATACATACTATGCTCAAACAAGAGCAGAAATTGAATACAAAGGTGCCGGACACAACACATAAGTCATAACAAAAATGATAAAAGATACAAATGATAAGATCTCCATACAAAGTCGTACGAAGCACAAGTCGTAACATAGTAAAAAAAAAACAAGTAATTTACATCGTGAATAAAAAGTAAATATCGTGGCGATCCAGATGACCTGGGCCTGGTGGACGAGGTGCCCTATCGCGCCGCAACCGGTGGAGCCGGAGGTGTTGGGGCTGAACTCCACACGCGCCGGCGAGCAGGTGGGCGGGGATGCTCGCACTGCGACGCTACAACAACGAAACGGCGAGTGGTTGGCGTGAGGGATCACTGGTACCCGCGACGCCGTACTAACCTAGTTAAGTTCGATTTAAATAGTTATAGTAATTAGTCAGCGGGCGCCCCAAGTGTTTTAATACATGGATGTAGTCTCGTCCACAGGTAGTTGATCCAAGGTCAGGAGAGGCCAGAGCAGTAACAGGAACCCAGAAGATTCAAGCCTGGAAAGCCGGATCAGGACTGGAGCAAGAACAGTCGACTGGAACTCGGGAAGTAGAGGAGGTCAGCAGAGGATGGATTGAAGACCAAGAGGGAGCCAGCAGGTACTTTGTTTCATTAAATTACTAGATGAGCAGATTTAATTTTATTATTTGTTACAGGCTCCTCAACAGAGAAACTTCAAGAGGAAGACCCAAGTGGATCACCAGTGGTGATATGTTTAATTTATGTATAATTTCAATTTAACCGCTAAATTATCATTTACTAATATTTGTTTGTTTCTGGTGCCGTCAGGTGGGAGGTTGGGGGCCCCGAAATAGGTCCAAGTCGGAATCAGGTGTGGGTTACCGAATTTTAATTATTTTTCTATTTTTCCAATCTTTCCCTCAACTAACACAACCCCCTGAGAGGGCCGGAAGGGCCCTCCATGAAGTATTTTTAAAAATTTTTTCTAAGTCCTGTGTTTTGAAAAATAGCTGGCAAAAATCTTCAAAGTCGGAACTGTCCTGTGTTCCGAAAATTTTTTTTCTAAGTCCATATAGTCCCGTGTTCCAAATAATACGGGAAAATTTTCTAAGTTCATAAAGTCCTGTGCTCCGATGAAGTCAAGTTGTCTTAGATTACAATTTTAAAAATTTGTTTAAAAATCTAAAAGTATAAAATCCCTTAAACAAGACACATAGGTGGCAAAGGCAAAGGAACCAACTCATCGGTCGCCACGAAAATATACAAAAATGTTACAACGAATCAGTATAAAAGTCATGCAAGTACAGACAGTTGATAAATACAGTTGTGATAAAACGTCAATTACCATATAAAAAGTAAATATAAAACACATTTAAAAGACAGACGAGACACACACAACACACCAATTACAGCAAACACACACACACACACACCAAGTCGTATAAAAAGTTAAAAGACAATTCCAAATAGGTCATTAAAATATCTAAACCCAATCCGGGAAACATCAAAGTGAGATCGACGCAACCGATTCGTTTAAAAGAGAGCAAATAAAACAATTAAATAGGTTAAAAGATCGATTAAGAAACACAATCCTAAAAACAAGCTCGATGTAGATCCCAACTCACCCCAATTACCTGCAGTCAACCCCTGGAGAGAACTGAGGAACGGAACTAACATCGTAAATGTTAAAAAACATCGACACATAAACCGACTAGGGCCAAAAAAGATTAAAAGATTAAAGATTAAAATAGGTCTCTAAAAGATTTAATGAGATTAAAAAAAAGATCACAAAATCAAACAGAATCAAACAAGTTTAAAAGGTTTGCAAAAGTTCGTGGGATGGGAGAGCAGTAAACAATGTATAAAAACCATAAAAACATTAAACTATTATAATAAAATATTATACAATATACAAATACCATGCAATATAAAAAGATGAGGAACAAAGAATGCATATAAAATAATGGCCAGATATGAAACGAAGTATAAAAAGAATAAAACATCATAAAGTACTAACAAGTGATCGACACAATTAAAATACAATAAAACAAGTCTAAAAATAAGTGAAAGTCACTTAAGTCAAGTAATTAAAGTAGAGTTAAAAATATCACAAGTAAAAATGTGCAGAGGATCTAAAAAAGTCAAAATATATAATTAACAAACAAAAGCGATCCAACAACAAACATCTGAAGGATCAAGACCACTGCGGAGTTAAGTGTAACTGGGAATAGTGGAGTGGCCTTCACGTCTTGGGTGATCCTACCAGGAGTATACACTCCCGACGTACTTCACCCACTCCTCCCAGAAACACTCCCAAGAAGGGAAAAACCCACAGTGGTATACCAGATGTACATACAAATGGAACAAAAGTCGCTAGACAAGCAGAAAGATCCTAACAATCATTACAAAAAGGACAAACATCAAATAAAAGGAAAAAAGGTTTAAAAGTCAACAAAGTTATAAAATTTTAAAAATTTTAAAAAACACAAAAAGGGTTAATCACACAACTTGGGTCAACGAACCGCACACGTCACCTCTGATCCTGCAGGCTTCTTTAAGTTTATTGAGGGCCTGGGGATTATTGATCAGATTTTGGAACCAGGCCCTTTTGTGGGCGTCTGCGGGCTTAACTAAGTGAAATTATTGGGTGAACGAGCAGTTAAAGGTATAATGATCTGTATCGCCCACCTGCCCACAGACGCACAAAGGGGAGTCTAGTATTTTAAAGCGACATAAATAAAAAGGGAATGGTCCGTGCCCACTTAAGAAGAAGATTAAAAACTTGCTGTGAATTAAAAACTTCGGGCTAACGTGTTCGAGATATTCCCTCACTCTGACTCCGGAGGTAGAATTGTATTGCCTCCAATAGTCGTTGCAATCTTTGATCATAAGTTTATTAAGCATCCTTTTGACATAGTAACGAGGAGCCGGGATGATTGTATCAACCCCCGTGGTGGTCGCAAGTTTTGCCTGTTGGTCGGCCAGTTCATTCCCCTGGATCCCTACGTGGGCTTTGACCCAGGAGAGGCCGACCAAATGTTTAATTTTTACAAGGTCCTGTTTTATGTTATTTGCAAAAGAAGATCTGGCGCTGGCACTCTTGATGGCGGCTATTGACGAAAGGCTCTCAGTATGAATAGGATACATTTTTACTGGCAGCCCAATTGGCCTCACAATGGATGGCGGCCAATTCTGCTTGAAAAACGGAATTGTGACTTTTAAGTCTGTAAAGGTGATTTTCTATGTTAATGTTATCTTGTAGGATGCACACGCCGAATCCAGTCTCATCATCGATCCTGGACCCGTCCGTGTACACCTCAAAATCTGCGTTGGTAATATTTTCGTTTAGGATAACAAATTTGCTGCTGGATGGAATATTTTTAATTAAGATATTACTGTCCAGTTGTGTATTGCCCAAGATGTCTGAATAAAGATTGGCGTGCCAGCCCAGATCCGAAACTTAATGAATTCAGTTTTGGCGACCACGTGCAAGGGGGGGGGATCCCAGTTAAGGTGTTTAGAACGTTTGTTGATGTAGTTGATGTAATTTGAGTCAAAAGATTCGTTGAATCGAGTGGAGTCGATCAACTTGTTGTTTAGTGAGGTCCCCACCCCAGTCACTAGCGCCATAGAGCAGGGCCGTCTCAATTACTGTAGAATACCAAAGCGTTATTAGATTTTTGTTGAGACTCCACTTAGTTTTGAAAATACGATTAAAATTACTGGTTAAAAACAATGCCTTATTATGTAGCGTTAAAATGTGGGGGGGGCATGTAAACTTGTTGTCTAGAACTATCCCCAGTATTTTTAAACTGTCGGAAACTTTAATGGAGTAACCATTTATTTTAAAGGTAGGTTTCCAATTCAGGACCGTGGAGTTTCTTTTAGAAAACTTGTATGAACTGATGCTTCGAACAACCAACGCCTGGCACTTCTCTACAGAGAGTTTCAATTTGAGGTCGGATAGGTTATGAGCAATTTGTTCAAGGGCCGAGTTGGTATTACTTTCAAGATCTCTGGCCCTCCTACCACTGACCACAAGTGCCAGGTCGTCGGCAAATGCTTGAGTATAAAAAGTAGTGTTGTTATTACATAAAATAGTATTGATATAAATATTCCAAATGATAGGTGCGATCACTGACCCCTGCGGACAACCCTTAAAACAATGTCTAGTGGTTTCACAAGCGTCATTAGTATATAAAACAGTTCGATCACACAGAAAGTAAAAAATAAAATTCTTATAAAATCTAGGCAGGCCAATGTCATTAAAAATTTTAAAAAGTACCGACCAGTTCATGTTGTCGAAGGCTGAATTAATGTCTAATGAGACGAGGGCAAGGTGGTCAGTGTTCATTTTAAATTTCATTGTCTCGACTAGTGTATGGATGGCCAGATCACAGCTTCTGCCCTCACGGAATCCGTATTGATTATCATGAATAATATTATGTTGATCTAGCCATCCGTTTAATTTGATTAAAAACAGCCTGTCGACAACTTTGCCTAGGGTATGTAACAGGCAAACCGGTCGGTACGAATTACACAAGCCAGGGTCCTTCCCGTCTTTTAAAAGGAAGAAGAACCTGGCGTTCCTCAAACATCTTGGAAAATAGTTAAAAATGAAACAGCGATTAAAAAGACCTAACATAAAAATCTTATCAACAATAAAAACTGCTCTCCACATCCTATAATCAATTCTATCCAGATACGGGGCCTTCCCACCTGTAAGGTTATTAAAAGTTATTTCAAGATCTTCAATAGTGAGGGAGCTAACCGAGAAGACAATGGGATTAAAAATAAAATTGTCTTCAGGAGATTGGCCCGGGAAGAAAAAATCCATGATATGGGTAATCCTGTCCACAATAGAATTGTTGGGGCATTATTGGGGCCAATAAAATTTTCACCAGTGTCCTTGTTAGAAACAAGTTTGAACAGGAACCCATATCGATCATTATAATTGACACAAAAATCTTCCCAGGCCTTCCTTTTAGTTTTCAATAAATGTTTTTTAAAAACGGCCCGCTCCCTCCTATAGGCATCACCCGAGCTCTGGATAAGGTGAACATTCGAGTTTTCGGCTTTATGTTTACGATAAATCTTAAAAAGCTTATTGACTTTATTTCTAGTCAAACGGAGGTTTTCATTCCAGAAACTGAACTTTTTCGCAAGTTTTTTAGGCTTTTTCTTTAGTGTCTTGAAGGCACCCTTTTGCACCATGGATGTCAATTCATTAAATAATTCGTTCAAATATACAATATTATTCGCAAGCTTAAGTTTTTCTCTCAATGGGCCAAGGTGCCTTTTAATGTACTTCATAAATTTGTTCTGGCCATATTTAGATTTAAAATAAAAATCAGTTTCTGGAATATTACAATTTCTATATTAAAATAAATGTATTTTTTGGTCGCTATGGGTCTCAGTATGAAGGACCCCCCAATATTTAACATAATTTGCGATAAAAGAGCTGATAAGTGTGAAATCGGGGAACCCCACGTGAATAGAGGATTGAAATATGGAGCCATATTCAGATATGTTGCAAACGTATTGGTTGCTGGAGGCTATGAACTCCATAAATTTACTACCCCTACAGTTGTCGGAGTCATAGCCCCAGTTACTAGTGCTTTGCGTTCGGACACACCACTAAGAATTGCGACCCGAAATCAGAACAAAGGTGTGACAGATGTGGAGATGTACGAGGCAAGAAACACCGCTGCAGGGGGCCATATTGCATTAATTGTGCAGTCCAACAAAAAATTTCGAACTAACTATAGAACTGAACACAGCTGTTTGGACCCGAACTGCAAATCCTTAAATAAACAAAAAGATCTAATTAGGCAGAGGGCCGACTATGGAAATTAAGAATATTCGGGGTGTTCAGATTAATGTCAATCATTGCATCGCGGCTCACTCGGGGGCCTTCTTGATCGCTCGGGATCTCCAACTTGATTTCATCGCAATCCAGGATCCTCATCTTTGCAAAGGGGAACCCCCAACGTTCGACTTCGGTGGAAAAATTTTTTCATCTCAGAGTAAAAATGCATTATTATATGTTTTTAATAAAGGTTTTAACTGTTATTTTAAGTTCAACAGCACAAATACTGTGTGTGTTGAACTGCATTTTAATAATTTAATATTAAATGTTTTTAATTGTTATTTTCCTCCCCACAATGATATTGACGATTTGCTGGATGAGTTTACTGATTTTAATTTTCATAACAGTTTTAACCTTCTTGTGGGGGACTTTAATTGTAAGGCCAGGAGTTGGGGCTATGACTCCGACAACGACAGAGGACGAAAAATGTCGGAGTTCATGGCCTCCAATAATTTACATTTAGCCAATATACCGGAGTACGGACCTACTTTCATATCTTCTATTAATGTGGGGTTTCCCGATTTGACCCTTATTAGTACCTCTATTTTTAATTATATAAAAAATTGGGGATCCTGGATATGGAGTCCCACAGCGATCACAAGTATATTTATTTTAACATCGAAATTGAAGAATTGCCAGAAGCTGATTTCTTTTTTAAATCTAAACATGGGCAGAACAAATTCATTAACTTTATGAAGAAGCACCTGAATCTGTTAAAAAGGAAACTAAAGAACGTTACTAATATTTTATATCTCAATAGTTTTATACAGGACCTAACTGATTTAGTTAAGAAAGGTGCATTTAAAACCTTTAAAAAGAAGCCAAAAAGGTCTGCCCATAGATTCAGCTTCCGGAACGAGGGCCTCCGACGACTACAAAATAAAGTGAGCAAAATGTTTAAGATCTATATGCGAAATAAATCGAACAATTGCAATGTTGACATGGTCCAGAAGTCCGGGTGCGAGTACCGTAAAGCCAGGGCCGAGTACAAGAAACTTTTGCTGCATACAAAGAGAAATGCCTGGGAAACCTATTGCATAAATTATAACGAAAGATTTGGTTCCCTATTCAAACTGGTTTTCAATAAATTTAGAAACAATAGTATAATTGGAGTCAATCCTAACAATAATCCAAATAACTCCATAAAAGATAAAATTTCTTTTATCATGGACAGTTTTTCCCCAGGCCAATCTCCAGGGGAGGAACTTATTTACTCCCCTATACTCGGCCCTATTGAACCTCTCAACTTATCTGACTTAGAAATAATCTTCAATGGTCTCAAAGGTGGTAAAGTACCCGGCCTGCACAGGATCGACTATAGAATGTGGAGGGCGGTTTTCGAAACTGACAAAACTTTTATGCTTGATGTTTTTAACCTGTGCTTCCATTTTAACTATTTTCCGAAATGTCTTAGAAATGCCAGGATCTTTTTCTTGTTAAAAAGTGGCAAGGATCCTGGCATATGTTCTTCGTACCGGCCGGTTTGCCTCCTTCCAACTCTGGGCAAAATTGTCGAACGGCTCTTTTTACTTAAATTAAATAGATGGCTGGATCAGAATAACATCATTCATGACAATCAGTACGGCTTCTTGGAGGGCAGAAGCTGTGATCTGGCCATCTCAAAAATAGTGGAGACCATTAAAACCAGAATACCTAATGAACATCTTGCCCTCGTCTCCCTGGACATAAAATCGGCCTTCGACAATATGAACTGGCCGGTACTTTTTAACATGTTTAATGATTTTAATCTACCATTATTTTATAAAAATTTTATATATTATTATTTGAAAGACCGTCATGTATATTATGTTAACGAGGTCTTTGAAACATCAAGACAATGTTACAGAGGCTGTCCCCAGGGTTCAGTGATAGCACCTATAATTTGGAATATTTATATCAACGCTGTTTTAAAACTTAATGATGGAGAGCTCTACGTTCAGGCATTTGCCGACGACCTGGCACTCATCATAGGGGGTTCCAGAGTTCTTGAGACTAACACCAACCTCGCTCTGGCCAATATTGCAAGATCTTTAGACTCCCTTAAACTCAATCTTTCTGTTCAAAAATGCCAGGCCGTGGTGTATCGTAGTATCGCATCGCAAAAGCTCTCCAAGCGAAACTCTACTATCCTGAACCGTAAACCAACTTTTAAGATTTATAACACATCGATTAGAGTCACCGATAGCTTAACGATACTAGGAATCGTCATAGACAATAAACTTACCTGGTCCGAACATATCAATTCATTACATGGCAAGATGCTGATTTTAACTTCCAATTTTAATCGGATTTTAAAAACTGACTGGAGTGTCAATAAGAACCTCATTAAAACGTGGTATCTCACAACCATTGAGAAGGCCCTGCTGTATGGAGCCAGTGTATGGGGCGGGGCCTTAACAAAAACTCAAATAAAACGTTTGCACTCCATTCAGAGGATATTTCTTTTAAAATTATCGCGGGGCTACCGTACCACATCAACCAACGTTCTAAGCATTCTTACTGACCTGCTCCCCCCTTCACATCACAGCTGAAGCAGAATTTATTAAATTTCAGATCTGGGTGCGGCGCTCTGCTCAATATAATAATATAATCGATAATGTTCACCTGGATTTTAATATTCCAGTCAAAAACATCCCCTCAGCTGAAAAATACATATCTCCACCCCTCCAGATTCAAAATGCAGATTTGGAGGTGTACACGGACGGATCCAGGGTGGAAGATGAAACTGGGTTCGCCGTGTGCATTAGGGTGGATCGAAAAATCAAAGTGTGGATAAAATAATCGGCATAGGGTGCAAAAGTTGTCTTTTAAGTGTACTAGCATATATGCAAAATTTTTTCAACTTTGTTTAATATCTTCCGGTGCCCCAGGACGCTTAAATATTTGCAAAAAAACGTTTTTTATGCAAATTTCGAATTAAAAATTAAAATTAAAAATGTGTTAAAGAAACGATTTTACAGAGAGAAACGTAGAGGAGAGGGCGAAGGAATGATAAAAAATACCAACAAAAACTGGAAAATTATCGTACTGAAAAAATATCGTGTTTGTTCGATATCACATTTTGTAAGTGTACAAATTTCGATACATGTAAATTCCAAAAAGATATGAAAATTCCACTTGCTGAGCGATTGTTTATAAAAGATCGAATATTAGAAAGGAAAATGGTTATTGGAGAAGTGGAAGTAATTGCTACTGAAAAAAAGAGAACAGAAAACAGATGGAAGACAAAAGAATAAAACGTAAAATGGTTAAAACTGATGATGAAGCTACTCATGCTCAATCAATGGAGCTACTTGAGCTCAACACTATGTCTTCGTCCTTGTATACAGATACGGATGTAATTACCTTGGAATATCAATCATAAAATCTTTTAGATTTCCCTACATTAGCAATGGAATGTGATTGATACGGAATTTCAGATAGAACAGCTACTTCATTTGCCAGTGCTGTTCTACAAGACATTGGAATTATACACGAAGGAGAAGCTTCGCATGTGGTAGATCGCAATAAAATTCGTAGACAGCATAAAAAGCTTGAAAATGCAGTTGCAAAGTCTACTAAGTTAACAGTGTCACGGTCTCTTTTAATCAGATTATATTTCGATGGGAGAAAAGACAACACAAAAGGTGCTAATTAAGAAGGACGCAAAGTACTACTCAAAGACCACGAACGAGGAGCATTATATTCTTGTAAACGAACCGACCTGTGTATATCGGACATGTTACTTCTGCAACAGGAGGAGCTAAGACCATAAAAGAAGCAATACTCAATTTTTTGGAACACATAATATGCAATTAAACGGGCTAACAGTAATTGGATGCATTGGAACAAATGTTAATACTGGGCACAAGGGAGGTATTATTCGCTTGATGGAACTGACCTCAATAGACCATTACAATGGTGAATTTGTTTTCTTGAAACAAATGAGTTACCTCTCCGTCATCTACTAAATTCTTTGGATGCTACAACAACTGGTCCTAAAGAATTTTGTCAACCACTTGGTAAAGCAATCAAAACCTACGAGGAGCTACATGTAGCTCCTTTTTCTTCAATAAGTATGGAGAATATGCCACATAATATAGATAGAATGGTTCTCAGCAATGATTAACAATATCTATATGATATTTGCCTACCGATATCACGCGGTGAATGTTATTCTGACCTGACATTAAGAAAGCCTGGTCCAGTTGTTCACTCAAGGTGGCTAACAATTGCAGGTAGAATTTTAAGGTTGTATGTGGTCACAGAAAAACCATCTGACAATCTTATTATTCTTGCAACATATATTATGAAGGTATACGCAACCTGTATGGTTCCATGTCAAGACAAAGCCCTCCATAAAAGAAGGAGCGCTGCATATTTGGAGACTTATTTCATTTTTTAGATATTTGGAACCCAATTTAAGAAATATAGTACACACTTTTATTCAACAAAATAGCTTCTTTTGTCATCCAGAAAATTTGCTATTGTCAATTCTCACAGATAACAGAGAGGATATAAGGCCTTTAGCACTACGAAAACGAATTTGTGCTAGAAATGAAAACATAGGATCATCAGAATAAGAATTTTTCAAGTACCAAAAATAGACTTTAAAGCAAAGGATTTTTTTTTCACTTATTAACTGGCAACGAGTTGGACATTTGAACCACCTCTTTTGATGAATGCGCCATTTAAAGAAATAGAGCCCATGGTAAAAGTTAGAAGGAGGAATGGTCAAAATATCCATGCCATACCCAAGCTGTAGAAAGATGTTTTCGCATAGTGTCTGAAGCGTCCGAAAGTGTACATGGAGAAGAGAAGAGACACGGCTTCATATTGAATAGATACAATCAAAAAGTCTTATCAAGCATTATAATACCAAGAAGGATTACATCCTTTAGAAATATGTAAATCTTCAAACTAATAGAATTAAAAACTCTATGATTAAGTTCACTTTTTATAAGTTTTGTGATTTATTGCTTCGACTATTAAATTTATACTTCATGTGTTATTATAAAATTATAATTATTTATAAGTTTATACTTTAATATTTGAATAATCTGCCAATTTTTAAAATATTTTTCATTAATTCACATTTTTTAATAGATATTTGTAAGAATGCCAATTTTAAACTTTTTGGGGACTTTCGGGCCACCAGAAGATATGAATGAACTTTAATAATAAGAAAAAAACGTAAACTAATATACCCAAAACAAAATTTTCTTACCCGGCGCTAAAGGAAATTTTAAAAATATTTTTTATAAATTTCCCCCCAAAAATGTCATTTTTAACTATTTTTGGCGCACTTGGGGCACTGGAAGATATGAATGGATTTCAATAAAAAAATAGATGTAAACTAATATACCTAAGACACAACTTTCCCACCCCATGCCAAAAATAATTTCAAAATAAAACAAAAAAAATTGTAAATTTTCATAAAAAATTCAATTTTTAACTATTTTTGAGGCGCTTGGGGCACCGGAAGATATAAATGTATTTCAATAAAAAAAATTATATAAACTAATATACTTAAGACACAACTTTCCCGCCCCATGCCAAAAAGAATTTCAAAAAAATTTTTTTTCCCTATACTTTTCGATCCACCCTAGTGTGCATCCTCCAAAACAATAGCAGTATACAAAACTTTCTATACAAACTCAAATCTTTTAATTCAGTGTTTCAAGCCGAGCTGGCGGCCATTCAACATGCAGCGAATTGGGCCGCCAGCAATAATTTTAAAATCAATATTCACTCTGATAGCTTGTCATCAATAATGGCTTTGAAGAGCGCCAGCTCCAGATCTAAATTCGTCAATACAGTTAAAAAAGATCTCTATGCAGCAAATAACCTGGTCGACCTCTCGTGGGTAAAGGCCCACGTTGGTATTGAAGGCAACGAGTTGGCCGACCAGTTCGCAAAACAAGCCATATCTACAGGAGAAGAGCTGGATATTCCAGCTCCTCGTTCATTTTTAAATCGCAAACTGAAAACTCACATTTTAAATTCTTGGAACATTTACTGGAACCAATATGACTCGGCCTCGGGGGTTAGGGTCAGATCATTTATTAGTACGGTTAGCCCGAAGTTTTTAATTCACAACAAAATTTTAATCTATTTTCTAAGTGGACATGGACCTTTTCCTCAATATCTTCATCGCTTTAAAAGAATTGGGTCACCACTTTGCGTCTGCGGGCTGGTGGGCGATGCAGATCATTATACCTTTGACTGCTCGCTCACCAAGGAGTTTCATTTATTGAAGCATGCGGACGCTCATAAAATAACCTGGTTCAAAAATCTCATCAACAATATTCAGGCTATCGGGAAAATGGCACAATCGTTCAGGATAAGTAACGAGTTGTGCGATTCACTGACCCGCGATGGGGACTAATTTATTAAGTATTTTACCATGGTTTTTAGCCTAAAATTTTTAACTGTTATCTTTTAATGTGTTATGTGTTATTTACTTTTACATTATACTTTTTGGACCGATTTTCACTTTGATATTGCTTTTGGTTTGCCTTATTGGCAATGGGTCTGTTTACCCTTTTAGGGGGTGCGGCGAGGAGGAGTGGGTGAAGTACATCGGGAGTGTATTCTCCTGGTAGGGCCACCCAAGGCGTGAAGGCCACTCCGTATTCCTCGTTGGCACTTTAGTCCACTAAGCTTAGGCTCAAATGGTTTTATTGTATATGTACTATATGGATTGTTGTAACTTTATTTATTATATTTTTATACATGTTGAAAACATTTAATATTCTATATTTTTATTATCATATTTCATCTTGTAAATACTTCATCATATTTTTAACTTACTTTTTATAATGTATTTTTTAATATACTTTTTAATTGTTTCTGCCGCTCTCCTATGTCGGTCCTTTTAATACACCCCTCTTACGGTCGGTCCTTGCATGGCGAAGGTTTGCAGGGTTCAGTGGTCTGCGTTCCTATATATCTTTAATGGTCGCTTGTATATCTCGAGAGATCTGTTGGGCTCTTAAGGGTAACTTCTTTGCCCCCTGTCGGCGCTTGAGTGTCACAGTCTTTGATCTCTTGATGGTGTGTCCCCCGAGAGGACTCTGGGTGTTTGGGTTTTATCTGGAATCTATTTTAGCTAATTATTTTAATGTTTTTTAATTGGTATCTTTAAATTTTTATCTCACTTTGCTGACTGAGGGTAATTCCACGTTTAGTAAATTGTAGTTTTATTATCAAATCTGTACTGAGTGCATATTGATTTGACACTCTTTTCTGCGTCTGGTGTGCTTGTGTGTGTGTGTTGTGTCGTTGTTTGTGATGTCCTTCTTCTTTTCTAGGTCTTTCATCCATGTGTTCAGATTCATTGGATTTTAATTTCATACTTTTGTATATAGAGATGAGCTTATCCATTTTTAGCTAAAACTTTTACTTATCACATATCCTAGTTTTGTGTTACACGCATTGTAGTTGCTTTCCAATGAATTGTATTTGCCTTCCAATATCGCCCTTGGGCGCAGAACTATGTCTTGGCATTGTAACCTAGCCACATTTATTACCGCCCTTGGGCGTAGTCTGTGCGCATGGTGTTCACACCTTTATTTCTGTAAAAACATTTTATGTAATTAATTTACTGCTCCTGTTTTTGAGCAGTGTTTGTATTCATTTTTGGAATTTTAATAAATCTGCCCGTTGGGCCGGGGCCCGCTGTACCTCAGCGTCCTTTGGGGTGCCCTCTTCCCCGGCGACCCTTCTTTGCTTTAAACCATTTTTGGTAGGCGGGGTCGTCGCGGGCATTTAGCCCCAGTTACTCGAATTACAGTTAAAATCACCAATCAACAAGTTAAAACTATTAAGAAAGTTAAAACTACACCATTCATTTAATAAATCTTCAATATCATCATGGGGTGGAAAATAGCAATTAAAAATGTTTAAAAGAAAGTTATTAAAATGAAGTTCAACAACCACCGTATTGGTGGTGTTGAACTTAAAAAAGACATTAAAATTCCTGTTTAAAATATAAAAAATGGCCTTCCTGCTTTGAGACATAAAAACTTAGCAACCGAAATTTGCCCTTGGGGGTTCACCCTTAACCAGATAGGGGTCCTGAATGGCTATAAAATCAAGATTGAGAACCCATGCGGCCTGAAAGACCCCCATGTGAGCCTCCTCGCAATGGTTGACGTTAATTTGCAAACCACGAATAGAATTAAAGGCCATAGTCGGATCTTTTTCTTATAGATTCTTTCTGCTTAAGAAAAGATTTGCACATGGGGTCGAGGCAATTATGGTTAGTTCCGTGGGTTGTTTTATATTTAGAGTTGGAGACAGTGCAATTGATTCACTGTCTCTTCTTACATCTATGTTTTTCACTCCAGTTCTCTCCACAATCGTGGGCTGCGGATGAACAGTTAATCTCAACATAAAAGATCCAGTTTATAATAAATTATATTTCACTTTTAGGAAAAACAACTATAGAAAGCCGCTCCGGGTGGGCTCGAACCACCAACATTTCGGTTAACAGCCGAATGCGCTAGCCGATTGCGCCACGGAGGCTTCTTGTGTTGCTGATAGTCAATTACGCTTAACGGCAATTTGTTTATTTATCTGTGCGCAAAAAATTGTGCTTAAAAGTGAGTTTCACAACACTGTTTTTTTCTGAAGGATTTAGTGTAAACTGAAAATTGTAGAAGTACTTACTTGACTCACTTTAGTATTTAAAATTTTCATTTGTTTTAAAAATAGGCTTAACACAATTAGAGTTAATTACCATTGTCGGTGGATTTAAGTACATTAACTTTCCATTTTTTTAACAAGACTATGATTGTTCTGATTCGGATTTCAAAATTTGAGGTGTGGTCAAATGACAAACATAACACTTCTGCCAACAAGCTGCCCAATTTCTCTACCGAATTAGAAGTTTGATTTTGATAAACTTTTTTGCACCAATACGTGTTCATAACATATTATCAAAGTAATTGGTCATCGAATGTACGGCCCTCTCCGAGAATTCGCCATAAGGCAATCACCTGCCTTCGGTTTGTTGTTTGATTTTTCAGATTTAGTCAAACTGCGCCCCATGTGTTTCGGTTTGAAAATACAGGGTGTTCATTAATTATTGTCGGGGTTTCCGTACCTCATAACTTTCGAATAAAAAATATTACGCAAAAACCGATTACGTATTTGTAAATTACAACTGAAAGAATTTTATTAATGATATTAAAAAGATTAATGAATTTGCTCATGGCTGGCCTTCGTGGCTCGTAACACATCGAAACGAAATTCGATTTCCCTCCAAGTGTTCTCCAGCATTTGTGGGGTAACATTTTGGATCGCAGTAACAATTCTGCGCTTCAGTTCATCAAGGGAGGGCACAGGAGTCTTGTACACAATGTTCCTGACAAACCCCCAAACCAAATTTAGTTTCGACAAACCACAATACACACATTGCTTTTTTTTGCACGGTCGCCATTTTTATTTATGACGTCATAATTACCCAGACTGCAAATGCGCTAAGATCGCATTGTTGCCACGTAAAATTCTTTGAGTTGTAATTTACGAATACGTAATCGGTTTTTGCGTAATATTTTTTATTCGAAAGTTATGAGGTACGGAAAACCCGACAATAATTAATGAACACCCTGTATTTCGAGCTAGAGATAATCCGTTATTCGAAAGTCAGGTTGACGCAGGATTCTGTTGAAAATATTGAAAAATTAATTTTCTTTTAAATTATTTCTATCGATTTTTGCATATCTCTTGAGTTGGTTCACATGAGCACTTATTTAAATTAAATCATTAAGTTTTTTAGATTTATTTTTATCTTTAGAATTAAATCGTTTGTTTTAAAAATATATGCGCATATCTCGAATCTTTTAATTTTTTTATTATTTTCGTTCAAAACAAGATGGAATACTTAATCTATTTTTAAATATACTCTGTAGTTAAATTCACTATTTATATATTTAAAATAATCGGCAAAACCACACGACAGTCCCCCAATCCCAACCACTTGACCGATTTTGACAATTTTTATTTCATACGGAGAAATATATCGAAAATAAAGCTTTGGCAGAGTCTCTCAGCCGCTACAGCCGCCAATTTATTTCACCAAGTTGCAAGCACAGCTACAGGGTATTAATATGAGGGGCAAACAGCTGGTCGCCGAAATCGGCTAGTTTTTTATAAAGTGCTTAAGAGGGATGCCCTTTATATTTAATTTTTTTCTTAGTTTTTAAACATAAAATTTGCTTATATGAAAAAGGAAACACAGGGTGCTACTAAACGATCCCGACAAACTTAAAGGCCTAGGTCAAGCGTATCATAACAAATAAGCTTTACATACGACCTTACAGAGAGGGACGGCATGTGTGCTTGCAAGAAGGAATTGTGTGCCTAAATTCGTACTTAAAGCAAAAATAAATTCCTTTTTATCAAAAATAAGCAGATCGAAATAAAATCGTAGAAACGTGAC
Source organism: Araneus ventricosus (assembly GCA_013235015.1). Lineage (NCBI taxonomy): Eukaryota > Metazoa > Arthropoda > Arachnida > Araneae > Araneidae > Araneus > Araneus ventricosus. The sequence continues at coordinate 24,635 of BGPR01003904.1, forward strand.
GAGCTGATAAAGATTATAGTAATATATCGGAATTTTAATCGCATTTATAATACATTTTATTACTTAATGAATGTTTAGGAATTTTATTTCTAATGATATTTCCGTGGCTGAATTTCTTTATAGAAATTTAGCGTCTCACGTTCTTGCGATTTTGTTTTCACGTCCATATTTTTGATAAGAAAAAATTATTTTCTACTTTTCTGCACGCTAAAAAAATCTTTCTGTTAATAACATGTTTATTTTTTATCATTTTCTTCATTATTATTACATCACACGTCATAAATACATTTCATAATTCATTATAATAAATATTATAAAATATTGCAGTCAATTCTTTTTTTCGAATTCACTACCAGATAGGGCCACTTAGATGGGATCAATATTTATTAAAATTAAGCAATTAACTGTTAATTGAGTTTCAAAAATATTAAAATATTATATTGTCATCGCGAAGACACAGCTGCAAAATAATTCAGAACCCAAGTTCATTAGGAAATGAGTGAAAAATCGATTGCAAAATTTTGTCTTTGCAAACATGAAACAAATCAAGTTAAATATAAGATCGTAAAATGAACGAGAAGCGGACCCGGTAATTACGATATCCTAATTACCTTTCGTGGGCTCCCCCACTGGAGGCACAACGAGTACCCTGGTGAGAAGCCTCAGGATAAGTAAGTGGGTTCTCGCCCCTGGTGATGGGTATATTAATGGTGTGGGATTGAGTTGCATCCTCTCCGATGACGGGATGTACCTCTTCCGAGAGGGGTTGTGCCGTGGCCGGTGATAGCTGTTAGGACTCCATCATCAATTTCCGATTGCTATCGTGGCGACCGTTCTTCAAGTGGCTCCGCGCTCTTCGTCAGGCAGGGGTAGCTCCTTTGTAGCTCCAACAGAGTCTTTGTAGCTCCTACAGTCCAACATCTTTGCAGCTCCTACAGTCCAACATCTTTGTAGCTCCTACAGTCCAACATCTTTGTAGCTCCTACAGTCCAACATCTTTGTAGCTCCTACAGAGATGTTGAATCAGTGGTATGTGTGTGTGGTAGGCTAGTATGTTTGAATTCGCCATGATTTGGAGTTGGGAGGCATCCTCGCATATGACAGCATCTTCTGTAACAATATGCACACATATATTTTTTTATTAAACCTGTTTGGTTAACCATACCTGAATTCTTTTATTATTCATTCTTCATATGCCACTAGCGCGTGCACATGATTTTCAATTCTATATGAAGGGTCCAGGTGAAAAATGACGAGGGTTCAAGTTTTTAAATTTTAGAGAAAACGAAAAACAATGTTTCCAGCCTCTTGGACACGTAGCTAGCAATGTTAACACCATTATTTATATTTTAATTGAGGCAAATCATGGTATGTCAGAAAATATATTTAAGAAATAGCTGTAGCATATTTATATAATAATAATGATATTTAGAGCAGATAAAAATATTATAATATTTTAAAATGTCAGGAATAAAAGTAGAAAATTTATCAATGAAAATTGTTCGGCTTAATCCCCTGGCTTTATAATTTCATCAACGAAAGTGTTCTCCTTGTTCACATCAACTTCAGCACTCAACAGATCGCTGTAAAATAGCCTTGCTTTAGGTTTAACCAAACATTTTTTTAAATGTTGGAGATCCTTACACTTCGCCGATGAAATTACTAAGGGTCTGTCTTAAGGCGGCCACTCACTTCACGGATTTTTGGAACGCGAGACGGAAAAACCCATCAAATCTGAGGAAATGAGCCAAACGGATCGTCATGTTTGGAATTACGTCTGGATTGAAATCCGAGCGCGCGGCGAAAGAAAATTCTGCGCCGAGGGAATTGAGAAGGGGAAAAGTCCGCCATGATTGTTGTGTCGGGAGCTAGATTTTACCGATTGTCATCTTGCATTTTAGGAAGGTAAGTGTATAAATATTTATTTATTCTTCCCTTAAATCACTAGAATATGTTTAACTCTGCATGTTCATAAGCCTAGCTTAGTGATTCATTTAGATATTAAAGCTACTTGATAATACTAATTTCGAATGTTTTTACTCACTTTAGGGGGTTATTTAAAATTGCTGTTCAATTATTACATTAATACAATGTTTTTATTTGATAACTAAGTTGAATCGTAAGTGTATGAAAATTTAATCGATTGCTGCGAGTAGGATTGTTTACTAATAAATGTTTCATAAGTATTTTTTAAAAGAGTTTCTGGAAGAAATTTAACCTTTCATTTCACATAAAATAAAAACTGCTTTTAAAATTCATTAATGTTTTAAAATGTCATCCATTTAATGTTTTTTTAAGCATTTATTAAAAGTTCAAAGTATGGACACTGTTTTCTTTTTGAATGCTGAGTCTCCCAAGATTATATTCATTTTTAATAATAGACAGAAGAAATTTATATGTTATTACTAAATTTGAATTCTTCTAAGATGGTTTTTGAACTATTACTTACTTTATTACTTCTATTATGATAAATTCAAAAGATAGCAATTCTTAAATCTTCTTGGAGACATTGCTAAAATGTTCCTGTTATAAAATGTTGCTTGTACAAGCTGTAACTTTTGTTATAAATTGAAACTTATTATCTTTTCTATAAATGTGAGTGAAACAGTTTTATTTAATCCTTTAAAGTGTGTTGAATAATTGTTGGAGAATAGTTATAATGTTACTTAGTATATTTAATTTATCTTTTAAAGTATTATTCACTTATCTCAATTCATTGTGTGCAAAATTCACATAGTATATTTAGGAAACAGTGTATTTTGCTTAGTTTTGTCTCATTGTAACTTTAAATAATTTTAAATTTAATTTATGACATATGGGTATTATTTTTGTAGTTTTTAAGTAATGAAATTTTATAATTATGTAATTTTAATGAGTTGTTATTCTTCATTTACAGATTTCAACTATATTCTCTTTGAATTGAATAAATGGACTCTGCTTCGACTTCAGAAACAGCGAACTATGGCTAAATGCATAGCCAGTGAGGCCAAACACAGGGTTCTCTCCAAAGATAAAAAAGAGACCATATTGCATCTTCCATAGAATTGGAGTGGCCTGATGGTCAGTGAATGGAACAATTAATTCTCCCATCAAAAGAGAAATGTGCTATTAAAAGATAATCAATCTCTACTGAAACTTCTGAAAATTTGTTTACAGATAGAGATATTTGTCATTAACAGATATTTTTCATAATTTTGTGCATGAAGTTATTGAAATTGGTTTACCTTTTAATTAAATGCTTCTGATATATTAGCAAAAAAGTTTTAATGCCAATAATCACAAGGTTTTTTATGATTTGACTGGATCAACTTGTACCTGTAAGTAATTATTTTCATATATATTTATTTTTATATTGTATTTTTAAAGCAGAATGTGTTAATTACGTGTAGAATGTAATATGTTTGTTTGGTAATATTATGTTTATTTGGAAAATAAGCTTTGAGAGGGGGATTGTTAGATTTATAAAATCTTAAAGATTGAGAAAATTAATGGATTATATGAAGATTGTCCAAAGAATATAAACGTATAAAGTGCTTTAGAGTAATTAATAATTTTTCATAGTTAAATTTGAGGAATTTTTATAAATTTATAACTACTCAGGCAGAAAAAAATAAGCATGCTTTAGTTTATTTAATTAAATTCTTATCCAAAAACTAAAAAAAAAATTATAAATAATTTTACAGCTTATTATTTAGTATTTTATTCTAAAACTGTTTCTTTGTTAATGTATAATATATTAGGAGTTAAGTGCAAAACATAATCTCGTGCTTTATAGTGACTCTGCAGATTTTTTTAAAATCTATTTTTGCACCTGGCAGGAATTTTCCAAATGTAAAAACTGAAAAAAAAGGAAAACACAAAGAAATCCTATGGCGGAACCAATAACCAATACACCTAATGATATTAAAAAGAAAAAAGAGTTCTTAAAAGAATTCATATCTTGTTTAGACAAGTGTGAACAAATAAATTCAATTAACGGAAGATTTAGTCGAGAGACTCATTGAGCTTTACGTCAAACTTCTTCAGCTTTTTTTTTATCTGTAACTAAAATACTGTTGTAATTATTTAAATACGTCTTATTTATTGCTAGGAAATATTCAGACAGACAAACTTGAGTCATTTTTTCGTCATATAATATTGTTCTACATATTTACATTTTAACTCAAAAATTATTCAATCAAAAGTAGGAGCTTGAATTTTTAAAAGTTTGACATCAATGTAATGTAGTGATTAAATTGATAGCATAACTGTTAATTTCAAAAGAACTATGGGTTTTTCAGTTTGTAGCTGATATATTTTTGAAAAATAATAGTTCAAATAATGAAATCGGCTACTAATATGGTATTTAATAATTATTGTAAAATTAAAAATGATAAACAAAAGGGGCTCCAAAACTACTAAGAAGTGGACATTGGAAATCCTCAGCGAGAGCAAGACCACCAGTTCTCGCAGAAGAAGAAAAACCAAAGCAAACACAAACTAATTATTTTATTTCGTGACAGATTTTTTAAAAATTTCCACATATGGTTTTTTTGCATGTGATTTACTAGTAGTATTTTGAAATGAAATGTACTTTATGCTACGACACACCCCTGCATGCAGAGGTTAAGATCTCTGGTTTGAAATAAATTAAATGCACTGACAAGTTTTTTGTATGCGAGTTTAAAGCTGAATTTGTCATCTGTTGAAAAATTTGTAAACATTGTTTGTTATAATAAAAATATTTTTTGACAATTCATGAAGTTTGTAAATTATTTATGTGTTTCTGTATATTTTTAACTATGCAGCCAGAAAAAAAATTAAGCAAAGTTCTGTGTTTTTAATTCATATCTAAAAACTAAAGAATTTTATAAATAATTTTACAGCCAAATATTTATTATTTTTATTCTAGAACTGTCTTGGTTGATTTAAAGTGTTATATAAGTAGCAGTAAAGATTTCAATTCTATCTTCAGTGTCATTGATATCATTAATTTAATAAATAGCATCTGGTGCAAAATACTTAGGATAATCAACTTGATTAAAATTCTGATTTAAATGAATTTGAAGACACAAAGTGTTAAATTATGTTTTATAAAGTAAGTGTTTAGATTCTTGAGAAAATATTCTTATAGATATATAAAGTTCAGATATCTGAAAAAAAACCCCAAAAACATTGCAGATTTAAATATTACAAGGCTTTTTACAGAGACACTTCAAAATAAATTTAAACAGTTTAATACCTTTATTTTATTGAATTCTATTAAATGTTGCACTAAAATTAGGAAGTATATTTGAAAACATTGCACATTTTGTAAATATTTAAAAATGACAAGATCAAGCTTTTTCTAATGTTAGAATTTACATCTGATTAAAAGTTTTGGCCGTTGTTTTATAGAATTTTTATTTAAATTGGATAAATTTTGTAAAAATATTTTGTGATAATTTATATTATTGATTGGTAAAATTGTTTTGATAGTATTGGTGTATAGGAAGGCTTTAATTTATAAAATTAAAATGGCCATTTTTTTATATACTCTTATATCTTGAACCTGTTGTCATGTTTATAAATGTGATTATAGTATGTCATGATTATTTAGAGCTAGATTTGTTAATCAGAATATCCTGAAATATTTTTCTGAAAACTATTGTACATAATATACAAGATTTTTTTTACTAATAGTTGCAGTTGAGTTTTCTTTCTTGACTAGGAATTCCATTTATTGTGCTGAGTTTTTTTACATTGGGAAATTCCATCAATATATGCCTCAAAGAGAGAGGTTACTACAACAATACAATAAAGTGTCTCACTGGTAGTTGAAACAATTATAAATTGACTAATTTTAGCTTTTATGTAATGCAATAAGTATGACAATGAAGAATGAGCAAACGATTGTCCTTGGCTATTGAATAAATCCTACATCAAACTGTGACTTTAATAAAATGTCTTGCATTCATTTAGGTAAAATGATTGATTTAAGTGTCCAATCTGGTTGCCTTTGGTTAGTTTAGGATTTTTCAAATATATTTTCTTAAGAAATATGAAAATCATTCGAGTGTGCTTGTTATTACTTTAGCCTAATACAATGGCAATTTTATCATAAGATTTCTGCATGTAAAAATTTTCAAGAATTTTTTTTTCCAATTAAAATTAGAAAAAATGTTTTTGTCCGTTATGGTGAATGAGAATGCATATTCAAAATTATTTACTTTTTTATTCTGTGAAAGCAAAGGTTTCAAAATCATGTTGGAAAGAAAATAATTGCAAATGTAATATTTTTTTACAGCCGAGCATAAAATGAATATATATATATATACATATGATAAAATGACTTTTTAAATTTCACTACACCAGCTAATTTTATAAGATAAATAATATTTCCTTTTTTGTTATTTTAAAAAGTTTTATTTATTGACTGTTAAAAGACTATATCATTTCATAAAGACTTTGTATCTACAGAGGCTGTTTACGCATTGTTTTGGTTCTTTAAAATGTAACTACAGAACTATTTTACATATTTTTTTTTTGTATTTTAAATAGTCAATTTGATAAGCCTTATATTTATCAATCTTTCTACATCGTAACTTCCATGATAATGTCTTTATTAGTATTGGAAGAGGTATTTTGTTGCATTCCTCTTGAACAGCCTTTCAAAGCCTGCAAAGGTAGGTCGACGTTTGGATAATGCGCTTTTTAAATGTCCAAAAATTCATAGGTGATGCAAACATTGATAGGTGGGATGGATTAGCAGGAAAAGAAGTGAAGGGTACAGTCTAAATAGCCATTCATTGTTTTATTTTTCCATTAAATTAGCAGTAGATTGTGTTATGTGGCTGTTTGCTTTGTCTTGATGCAGTTCTACTGATTGATGACATTGTGGATAAAGAGATATTTCTTATTTAAAGATTGGGTTTAAAATATATTGATGATAGAATGTGGAGTTGATTTTGACATTTTTCCCCACTCTTTTTTTTTTTGCCATTACATGAGAAACCAGGAAGAATCATAAATCCTTTAGAAAAACTTCCTGTATATTCTTTAAACCAAGTTTTAAGAATTTTTTTCCACTTTGATGATGATAAATTGTTCCTTTATTCATGCAGTCATTTAAATTGACCCAAACTTTACCTATTTTGACAATTTTTCTCCTGATAAAGAATTCTGCAGAGTATTTTGCATCTGTGATATGACATGGAGAAAGACGATGAACATCAGTGTTTTTTTGGCATTTTTAAGAATCAAACCATTGTTAATAATTTGTTTACAGTTGATATTGAGATGATTTTGCAACAAACCTTTGACTTGGGGGATTTTATTTTTAACTTTAAATATCTCATCTTTGCAATATTCGAAATATTGGGGGTTTTTCCCTTGAGATACATATTTGGAACAATTTTTCCAATTGAAACCAGACTTGTACAATTTTTTCCTCTTTTATTAAAAATATTACCTATCACAACTTAAGATATTGAATAACTGTGGCTTGCATCATTCAATAACTGAATAAGAACAACTCTCTTCAGAACGTGCAAAGCCATAGCCTTCCATCCATCGCTTCTTTAAAAGCCTCATTTTGCATGGAATACAAAAATTTTAGGTCGGCGATGATAATGTATAATTTCAAAAATGTAATTGAAAATAAATTTTTCTATGGAGACAAATATTTCCAACAGCAAAACAAAATCGTCTAAAAAGTTTTCGAACAGACTCTGTATTATGAATCATGCTCCACAATTAAAATTTTTCTCTTTAAGTGTGCTCAATTTGATTTTTAACAAGAATGCCAGTTATTCTTGTGCTCTCAAATTATTAAATAAGCCTGCTGAATGTTCCTAATATGGAATATCATTCAACAAAACAATGGAAAAAAATTGTAACTGTGAAATGACAAAGTCAGACACCTATCTTGAGTTTTGATTCAGAACAAATATGTCATTAAGATATTGGAACAATTTGAAACTTTTCGATAATATCTAGTAAAATAATAAAACTTCCTGCCTCATAAAGTAGTGAAAATCCAGTTGTTTTTAAAAATAGGCATGTATGTATGTGCATCACATAAACATGCTCAAACTAGTTTTCATGATCTTCTAAATAGAGTTGTTATCACCGTTGGTTATAATTAGCAAACTAAATTTGCTTTATATATGAATTTACAGATTGCAAATCATTGTAGTATTTTATAAAATAAATTAAAAATAATTTATGCTTTTAGTGCATCATTTTCCGTTTTGTACATGTTATATAAAAATTAAAGTTGTTATTCTATGATTCCTTGTAGACTTCATATATAGAAAATTTGATTTTGCATAAAAAATGTCAATACAAAATTTTTTAGCTTAAATTTGTTTATTAAACTATTTACTATTTTTATACTATATATCAATACTTTACTTATTGACTATATTTATGGTATTGCATCATTTTTGTCTTTGGGTTTATCAGTTTCACTTATAGTCTACTCTAAAGAACCCTTCAGGATCATCATTCAAAAAGGTGAACTTTCCTGTTATTAAAAAAAAATTAAATTTGGAATCAGCTAATATCAAAATTAAAAACTCAAAATCATTTAACCCTCCGTTAGTTGTGTGGGATACAGGTATCCCCCATTAGTTTTCAAAACGCTGCATTTTAAATTCCATTCGTTGTTTAGAGGTCATCTTTCAGTACCTGTCCTTCAAATACTCAGGAACAATATCACACAATCATTCAATTTCAAATGGTTAGTGCACAAGATACAAGAGTACATAAAGGGACAAGTGTACCCTGCGTGGCTAACCATGTAACAGTAATTGACAGTTGATCATTCTTCTGTTCCTGGTTCAGTAATAATGCTTACTTTCTTAATGACTTATTATGGCACTCGGCTTCATTTAATTTTTTTACATATTTTAAATAATTTCGGTGAATTTCATTCTAAAAAATAGTTAAACTAGTTTAACAGCGAATAACTGGTTTCTAATTTCCTCAAAAAGCTTTTAACAGAGATCAAAATTAATTTATGTTGAAGCAATTAATTTAAATAAATGGGAATTATTCAAAGAATTTTTATCATACAAAAAGAGAGAAGTAAAGTCTTGAATATTTGGCTATGCTAATAATGTGTCATGTATTATTTAGAATGCACTTTTCAGAACAAAATTCATTTTCAACACGTAACAATGCTTTTTAACATTGAAATTAAATTCAAATGAATTTTATTAACTCATCAAATCCTTCATTCACAAGTTTTTGCCACTATTGAAGTTCTTATAGAAATTTTCCTTTCTTTGGGCATTAACAGCAAGACAGAAGTCTGCATTCAAGAACAGAAGTATATAAACATCAGAATAAAAATGGTTCCTAAAAGTTTATTTTCGTTTCAATCGTTACATCAGAACATAGATTTACAGATTTTTCTCTCCAAAGAATGTACTAGCTTCTCAGAAAGCAATAAAATACATAGTATAGTTAAATGAATATGTTGTACTAGATAAAACAATTATAACAAGAGAAGACTGCTAATTTCTTTATTAGTTAAAAGTTATATACGAAAAAAGATAACTTATGTCTTAAATATAAATCAGAATATTATAAGAAAAACTGCTTTTAGAAGTAACATTTTAATTCAAAATCAATATTACGTGTACAGTTAATATTTTCCAGCATCATACCTTCCTTAAAAGTAATGTCACAAGTTTCACACGGAATCGCATTAAAATCTGACGGTACGTTCAGTTTAATAACACGTTTTTAAAATCATTGACACCCACATTTTTAATCCCAAATATCGATTAATAAATCTGTGATATGAGTATTTTAGCTGAAAAGGAATAAAAATAATAAGTTAAGCGTGCATTTTTAACTACACAGCGCGAGCATGAATCTTGTTGTCGATATGTCAAGTGGACTGAAAAATCTCCGTTTTTCCCCAGACGCTAGAAAACCCCTATTTTTTTCCCTATCTGCAAAATTTTCTTCCCAGTCAATTGAAATACAAGTGAGTGGCGTGCCTGTATTTTTCGATTAAAATGGGAGGAAAAAAGACCAGTCTTGAGACAAATGGAATGGAATGGACGTCAGATGAATTGCCGCCTTTATAGAGTCGTCGTCGGTTGCCTGTTCCTTTACGGGGCTAACCACACCACCTTAGAAACTGTGTAGCCTCTAAAATTGTGTCAAGATGAGTACTTTATCAGTTCTTGAAAGGGGGAAACTTCCCCAGTTGTCCAATGATTGAAGCGTATAATTCTGATGGAATCTTATCGTCCTTCCCGTTTTCATATAGATATCATAAAACTACATCCACCGAGCTAATAAATATCACTGAAACCTCAAAATCAGAAAAAATGGACTCTTATCGTTTTCCCTCGGATCCTTCCTGGATGTTTCCTGGCAAACTCGATTTTGTTTAGTTTGCTTGACATCTACTTATAGTTTTAACCCTTTTGAATCTCCATGTATATAATTTCATTCAATAAATTATTTTCGAAATATCAAATATTTATTTGAGGAAGTTTTTTAAAAAATGACGGGAGGCTGTCTTTTCAAACAGCCGCTGATGTTAAAGGCGTACGACTACTTTACTCGCGTGACTCTTTTGTTTCTCGAAGTTTTTCGTAAGTTTATAAGTTTAAGTAAGGTTTTTTTTGTAATTCTGTTGTTACCCTTTATCCATAAATAAAATAAGACATTAGTTATGTTTTTCACATATGTAGTCACCGAGATATAGAGGATCACGTCACCAATTCATGCGTATTTTTGACCAACTTTGCGACTCAGTAGTCGCTGAACTACAATTCCGATTTTCTAATTCTTTTGTAACTTCTGTTGTAACCCTTTATCTCTAAAATAAGACAGTAGTTATGTTTCTAACATATGTAGTTACCGAGATATAGAGGTTCTCAAATACCAAATTTTGTGGCGTTTTGGCGAATGAATCAATTTCCTTCCTGAGACCCCAATGAGAGGAACGTAGTCCTACTTTAATAACAAAGAGCATTTACCATTTTGTTTAAAAAATACATTTATTTTAAAATTCCTTCATCAAAATTACCAAAAAAATGTAATGAAACATCCAAATCCATGCTAAGTTTGCATTAATATAGAGAAGAACAAAAGCCACATAGAAAAGAATTCTGACGGAACATTTGTTCTGATTGAAAAATCGTAAAGTTACACAATTTTTAAAACTTTAAGAGCATTTTGGAAGTAATTACAGCTCCATATGCTAAAAGTAATAGGAGCATTAGTTATACTATTAGAAACTAGCCTCTATGCAATGAAGATTCACTATATATAGGTGATACCTATGCAAAATTGAATCAACAGTAATCCGTTGCATAATAGACTGCTTTAATAGCAATCCTTATTTTTCTGTCTCAAAATATCTATCTGGAAAATGGTTGACTCTTCTATAGACACGCCCAATTATTTTATACAGTTATTACAGAAAAAGAATTTAACTTTAGTGAAAAAGATTAATTAAATGCTAATTTATGAATATCTCAAAATATTCTGATAACTATATTTTGAATTCTGACGTCAATATTTACCGATACAAAGAAAATTTTACAAATTGTTGTCAAATGCACGGAAAAATTTAACGCCTATTATTGGATTTGAATTTCACGTAACGTCTGTTCTTCCTCAAAATTTTGCAGAAACTTTAAAGTGTTTTCCAATATTTATCCCATTTTTGGACTGAGAATAACGAAATAATCGGCTGCTTTTCAGATAAATGCTCTAAAGCTGATAGCAAGAGCATCAAAATAATTTGTTAACCCATCATTATTCCTTTAATCTCAAGATGAAGGTTTATTTCTTCACTGAAGAAAACAGTCTGCGCTTCTAAAAGTGAGCTTAATTTTTTTTTTATTGGTCAGTATTTGACAGCAAACACGGGCATTTGGGAATGTTTTATTTTAAAGGAATTCACATTTTAATGAAACCGTATTACCTGTTAAAGTATGTATTGGGGAGATCAAGTCAAGATAAAATATGTTAGGAAAGGGAAATTTGCGAGCAATTTTTAACTAGAAAAACTGCGATGCAGAAATTCTTATCGCGTAATTGCTCGATAAGTTAAAAAAAAAAATTCGCGCTTCTTTTTTGTACGTATTTAAGTTTCACTGCTGTTGTTAGATTTTTGTATTACATGTATCAGTAATGATTACAGATTTATCTATATATTGAGATTATAACTTCTGAGAATTTTTAGAACAACAAAAATACAATATATTTTAGTATCCAAATTTAAAATTAAAAATCAAAATAAGTATCAAAACTTAGTTAATCACGAAATGTATTTAACATTAATTTATTTTTATTTCAGTTGCATAAAATGTTTTATAATTGTCAATGATTTTTAATAATAATCAATTTGTTGGGAGTGATTTATTACAAGTGAGGAAAGAAGCTATCGTAAAGAAACAGTTCAGAAATGAATTAAGAAAAGTACGCGTTTGTAAATAAAAACGAAATTCTACATTTTAAACTTAGTTATTTATTTTAAAAAATTTATAAGACAATGAAAATGCTCTAACATTAAACAGTCACACATACAGTCATTAAAAATTAGTTAATTAACTTAAAACACACAACAGCTAACAAACTACTAAACCCCTTATAATGAAAACCTGAAATGTTTACCTATTTTTATTACACTTAAACAGATGTATAATTAACTGTGCTGAAAGTTTTAGAGCAAACTATAACACGCAGCCAAACAGATAAATTTACAATTATGTATATCACTTAAAAAAAACTTTAAAAAAAATGACAGTGAACAGCATCGGACTTAAACCTTAGGTAAACATTTTCTTAATTCTTGGCAGCACAGCATAAGCTATCGTAAAAAATTATTAATAATATTAATCAATTTCCTGAAAAGAAATGAAGTCTTAAAAATGCTCCTACGCATAATTATAATTAGTCCGAATAATCAATAATCATTACATTCATTCTTTTATTTTTAATTAATATCTTGATTTTTTTGACATCAAAGTTTTTTTTATCATCATACAAAGCTTTACTTCGCCAAGTTTATGATTAATTACCTAAGGATCATAAGCTTTGGCAATAAACACACTAATTCTAAATGTTACAGCCGAAAATAATGAAGAAGGAAAAACCTAAATCTATTATGTCGAATTAATACTAATTACTAATAACTTACAATTTCACCAGGAAACCACTGTCTAAGGATTTTGTTACGTCGAAACAAAAACAAATATGTGATCGAAAAGATGTATTGCATGCTGTGCTAGTGGTAGATGAATAAAAATAATATTGAATTGAAGAAAATAACAGCTTCTGGACGGGAAAAAAAACAAAATTTTTTTCTTCTATATATACGAATAAACAATTTTGAAATATTAAAAATTGTGTATGACGCTGATTTTTAAAATAATGCTAGATTAACTAATAAAGATCCCTAGTTATATAGTTTAAAATTATAATTGATACACTGTTAATGGTGATTTCAAAGTTAAATTAGTCCATTACTAAGAATTTGAAAATATTCTTCCCATTAAAAATTTTAACGATTCGTAAACTAGACGATATATGTTTTTTCAAATATAAATCGTTAAAAGTAAGTCATTGAAAAAGTATTTGTTCTTTATTCTTTAGAATGGCATTCACTTTAATTTAAAAAAATCGTCTGATTTATGAAAGAGACACCAAAAATAATTCCAAATTCTACATAGAAAAACCTCTTCTAATTAGAATTATGACTTTCAGGAATTAAAAGTTAATCCTGAGCTATGAGAACATTTCCACAAACGCAGAAGACATAAGACGGTTTGAAAGAAGAAACTATTACTCAAATTTAATAAAAGAGACATAGGGAATTTTTTCTAAAAAAATAATGCTTTTCGCTAACTATACGAATGCAAAGAAAACATTTCCCATTTACTTTCGTTTATCGATCAAAGTATGTTTTCCTTTATCTTAGGTAGATTTAGGATTTAATTAAAAAGAGCTTAGGGTTCATTAGGGATTTGATTAAAAAATTAATATGTTTCTCAGTTTCGATAGAAAAAGGGCAATTTCTTTCGAGGGATTCTTCTGATGTTTAATCTATGCTTTGATGAAATGAGTAGTGCAATAGGGTACACAAAAGCACATGAATTTTTGGTCAGATGCAAGCGAATTATTGGCTTGAATTACCATTAAGTACGTAGGTTTATCTTTGATAACAAACTCTTCGGCTTGTAAATTGTCTTACAGCGACGTTTGAAGAAGTCTTGCTTCATTGCTGCGGTAATATTACTACAAATGCGATTTGCAAATTGTGTTCATACAAACAACATACCACTGCAACGACAGAAACAGTAAGAGCATAAATTAATCATGAAGGGGAAAATTAATGTTTAATTTATGCTCTTGATATTAATTGAATTGTCTTGAATTTAATCTTGTAGCCATATATAAGTTTTA
>BGPR01003904.1:39044-72192 GCA_013235015.1 Araneus ventricosus
TTCTTCCTAACTCGTAGCCCTGATGTGTGTTCTTCCTAACTCGTAGCCCTGATGTGTGTTCTTCCTAACTCGTAGTCCTGATGTGTGTTCTTCATGACTCATAGGCCACCGTGGCGTAGTGGCAAAGTATCGACTTCGGATCGGAGTGTTTCAGGTTTGAATTCCTTTCCCACTGAAGATCCGCCTGTTGTACGTTAAATCATACTTTGTGGCCAAACAATCTCGCGCAGGTGTTGTGTGGAAGTTTGGAGAGGGGGTGCCAGCTCAGGTTTCGCCCGCGTCATATGACCGCCGTTCAAAATGACGAGGTCCAAAATAGCCCTCGTGTTCCATGAAAATGGGATGTTAATACAGTAGACTCTCTCTAATCTGACACATATGGGACCGGACACCTGTCGGATTATAGAAGGAGAATAGATATAGGACCGGATATAGAGGGTCAATAGAAAAATATATACGGCATTGTATTGAAATAGGGCAAGTTTTAACAGGAAAGAATGACTCATTACCTAGTGACATGTTCCAACAAGTGTGTCGAACTAGTGGGAGCGTCGGAGTAACGAGTTTTGGATTAGAGAGAGTCTACTGTCGAACTAAAGTAAAGTAAAGTACAGTAAGGACCGTTCTGCATTTTATCGAGCGTTTGCTTCACCTCGGCATTTTATATCGATCCTCGATATTTCTCATAACTCACTCTGAATCTTAGAGTATTCTCGCCTTTTGTAACTTCGACGTAGCCAAGTTACACATTGCTCGTCTAACAGTGATTTTAGACTGCATCTCAATGACTCTAGCGATTGATATCCGGGACTTGATTTATCTTTGACTTTAAATTATGTATTTAACAAAATGTACATATAATGTAATCTAGGAAATTATGATGTTGAAAATTTGTGACTTCTTTAAGTCTGCTGATCCTTGATCAAACCCCGGTCAAACCATGTCACGACTCTACTGGGGGTGTCTTTGGAAGCACTTAGGCTCGGGGGCTTTTCATCTTCCGCTTCAACTGGAAATGAATGATTAGTGACAGGAAAAACGCAAAGCGCCTAAATTAATTTTAAGTACAGAATTTATTACCTATGACATAGTGCTGTTTTAACAGCACTTGTTTTTTATCTAATAACGGAAATTGTTGATCTTCCGTGAATTGTCTGCTTTTAAACTTGTCTTTTAGACTTGTTCTAGAATGCTGCTAATAATTTTTCTGGTTCTTCGTGTTCTGGCAATTGTTCTTCTTCTGCGTTCTGTTTCGTGATGCGTTGACTAGATGAGAAAATATTTGTGTGTGCTTGTAACGTAGCGAGCCTTTATTTGTTAAACCCGGTTTAAATACGAAGAAATTAGAAAATACAATTCGGAATAAAAAGAGAAATTTCAAATCTTTAAACATGAAATGTTCCGTTTGAATTAAAAAATATTGCAGAAATTTCAAAATTTTTTTCTTACTGATTCTGTGATAAAGGTTAATTAGTAATTAGACGAAAAAATTCATTATGAAATTGTGTTATCCGAATAAGTATTAATGGAATCAATTCATGCTCACGTGATACACGTCATACTGGCAATACGTGTTTAATTTTGGAATTCACTGGGCATGTTGTAGTAAATAAAAGGAAATGACGGCGCAGTGTATCGAAACACAACCTGGTTAGCAAAATTCGAAAATTGCAGAAATTTGGACATGTATAACGAGAGTGAGAATTGATTAAATTATTATTTATGAGGATCACAGAACATAATTTAAGAATAAATTTTATAGCCTAATTACCGGTAGATGGCATGCTTAGGAAAAACACCTCTATAGTATTTTATCTTGAATTTTCTGGACAGCTTACCTTTAAATGCATAGAATGATCACGCAGAAAAAGAAAGATTGAATGAAATACTAATACCGGCAACAGGTTGGTCTTCGATTTGAACAAAAATTTGAGCACAAGGTTTTTTTTTTCACGATTGCATTTATTACACAAAGCGAGCTTGAAATGGGGAAAATGCCCCTTTCAACATGCATGAAGAGAAAATCTGATTAGCATTTCATGTTCAGTTATTACATTACATTGAATTATTTAAAAAATGCAATGAAATTTTTGGGTCGCAGATCTACCAGTATTGGAGATTTTTGCTTCGCGAAATCTCCATGAAGAACATTCATATTTAGAGATTTTTTGAAGAGAATTTTTCCTGTATTTGAAATGAGTTCAGCAATAAAATAAAATCGCGCAAAAACCAAAATTGAAATCATACAAAACAAACGAAAATCATACAAAACAATGAAATACTTTGAAAAGAAATAACAATCACTGCAAATTGCCTTTGTTAGAACAATTTCATCCTAACTCGCAGAAACGGAACATCTTTTCCACGCATCTCAAATAAAGCCGTTCTTCCAGCGTCAATAATGAGTTTTAAATGCTTCACTTCCTCAATTGTGTGCTCAAGTGCAAATAAACTAAACTTCTGTTAATGGGGTCTCCAATAGCTTCGGGGGTTTGAAGTTCGGAAACTGATGACCCGTGCATCAAATTGTTTACTAACATTTCGGGAGAGAAACATACCAAAATCGGATTTCACATCTCGCTGCTTCTTTGTAACAGTTGTTTCGATCAGTTTAATTAAAACTGAAGGATTCTTAATCGTTCAGGAAGTCACGGAATGAGTATTAAATTAGCATTGAATGAATGTTTGGAAAATAAGCGGTGTCTGCAGTGCGTAGGTCTTTAATTTATCTGTTGATCGACCTATTTCTTAAAACATTTGTTTTCTTTTAGAAGCGCAGAAGTATTCTCATAGAGCTGAAACATGCTAATTAAGGATTAGTTCTTCATTCTTGAATTTAACTGTCCTGTGTCCTTGAGGGTATTGGGTGGCGTTACGTCCTGTGTCCTTGTGGGCAGTGGTGGATCAAAGGCAAGGTGCAGTAGCTGCTCCAAGGATCCAGGATGAAAGGCCCCCCCGAAATTTTGATTCATTTTTAATATTTATCTTATTTTTATCATTCATACTTTATAATATTTAAATATTTAGTATTAACTTAACTCTCTTTTCTAGATTTATGACATATTAAAAGTTGTGTAGAAAACAGCAATTATTAATTTAATAGTAAATAATTTTCACAAAGTAACTTTGCTGGATAAGAGCCAATTACATTTCCTTTTATGGAATGAATTCTTAACATATTTCGATAATACTTATGCATGTATATTTAAGAAGCCTTTTCTTGAAACAAAAGTATTGTTTAGCAACGAATTCCGAAACCCTCCGCTCTTCTGCGCATGCGCCGGGCGGAGTTATTTTAAGTTAAGAATGGAAGAGGAGATGCTTACATTTTACTTAGCGTGTTCTAACAAAGAACTCCGGAAATGCGTTCACATGACTCATTGCCTGGCATCCCTTTCCGGTGTAAAATCGTCCAAAAGTGCTAGTTTTGGAATCCGTTGCTAAACAGTAGCTTCATGTTACAAACTGATGCGGCAATGAGCACTTTGAGTTTCTTGCTGCCGAAGGAAAAAAGGGTCCCTCCAGCAAGGCGAAAAGGGTCCTTCTTTGACTATGGGTGTAGTTCTTGCCTAGAGATGGTAAAACAACATGCTTTTTCTTCTTTTTTTGCGTCTTATTTTACAGCTGTAAAATAGATGGACAAGGGAACTCGCCTGCCTTAAGAATCTTCTCCGAACCTCTAAGAAGCCGATAAGAAGGAAGGGGAACTCACATTGTGGCTGTAGAAGCATCAAAGGAAAAGGGGAATCGCGCTTTTTCTTAGAGTTTTGTGTTTCAGGGTGGGAAGGTCTTATTTTATCTTGTTTACTATATTGTAGGAAGGATATAGGGGCCTCGTCCTTCTTGGACGAGTGGTCATTTGATATTTTTAGTGTCAAATAATACGAAGGAAATGTTGTATTTCTGTTTTTGTTTCATCAGAGAGTGGACGCATAAAGAAATAGTTGGACAATTTCATTCTTTTCTAAGGAGATAAATTAGTTTTAAAGAGGTGAGCTCAAATTATTTCTGTATTTTTAAATTGCTTTTGTTGTATTAAATACTAGCCACCTTCTACTGCCAGCTGATTCGCCCATTATGCTAATTATATATTATTTATGCCAACCAATTTTAAAAACCTCAACTTATTTAATTTTTCGCAAGCTAATTTGAACTAAATTTTAAGGCAATATGTTTTGCATCTAATAAAATTATTTACTTTGATTTTTACATTCAATTCTTAAAAAAGTCTTAGGCAGAATGGCTTTTTAATATCATTAAATTCAATGAAAATAAATTTTTATTTCGATATTGTATAACATTAGCACAGCTTCCCATCTGGATATTTTGAAAGTTATTTTAAAGTATGGGTTATGAAATGCTTATCCCAACATCAAAATAGCATTGTGGATATTTATGACAATGCCTGTGAGTGTTGCATCTTGCGAAAGCAATTTCAGCAAATTAAAAATAATTAAAAACTACTTAAGGTCGAGTATGGGTGAAAGTAGACTGTCAAATTTAGCATTGTCAATAGAATACGAAAAGGCATCAAAACTAGACTTCAATGAAGTAATAAACGAGTTCGCCTCACTCAGAGCAAGGAAATTAAAATATAATTCCTGATTTTTCACTAACAGTCATTACAACCTATTTATAGCTTTTCAACCAAATATTACAGTGAATTCACCATTTTGAATTTTTAATCATCTAGAGCAGCGATTCCCAACCTTTCTTCGCTCGCGTACCCCTTTATTAGTCTTTTTATTTTTGAGTACCCCTTATTGTCAACCACCTCTTCGGAAAGAAGTTCTGAACTTGAAGTTTTGAAGGTTTTTTTTCGAAAAGAAGATTTTATTAATAAAGCCAAGGACTTAAGTTAGCTTAAGAATCAAACGACTCTTATAAGCTTAATAAAATTTATAATTTTTTTATTTACATTTTATTCCATTTTTCAAAACAGTAATTGTTCAATGTCAAAACAAATGAAAATAGCATCGTAATAATTTCATATTAATATATGACGAAAACTAACAATTACTCAATTACTAGATATTAATCTACTTTCTCCTTTTTCTTATTCTGTAAATAGAGAGAGAGAGAGGCTTTCGAACTCGTAAAATTTTCATTTTTCAAACGAACCTGATGAAACGAAATTCTAGAATATTCTTATATTTTGCGTTTTCCGCCATTACCCAAATAACTTTTGAGTATCCCTTACTTGTCCCCCGCGTACCCCCAGGTTGGGAACCTCTGATCTAGAAAAAGTCATTTTATGTTAATAAAATTTGAATTAAGCTCATATATTCTCAATTCTTAATTTCAGCTTTAATTTCTTTTATTTCTAATTAATAATTTATGTACTATACACTATACATAATGCGAAGCAAATAAATTCTCTTCTTTATTATGCATCACACAAAAGCCAATGTTCAATAGCTGCAATAAGCAATAAGGTATAGATTTTGTTTTATTTTCTGTCTTTTAGAAAATATGTGCAATTTGCAATTTATTTGATGATACATTTATTTTGTTGTGTTCAATAGTTTTCATGAATATAGTCTATTAAGGTATTTTTTAAGAATACGTAATTTTTATAAAACCTATTTTATAAATCATAAAATATGCTAAATTTGTGTATAAAAATATTTGCAGAAATGTAGTTTTTTCCGGGTAGTGGTTTTATAGAAGGGATGAAAAATTAATGAAAATGTGTCACGGTGGGGCGCAGATTTGCCAGTTCTGCCAAGGGCTCAAGATCACCTCGGTACGGCCCTGATTGAGATATGGTTTTTCTTATGAATTAAGCTTCAAATTTGCTTCCTTGCCATTCGAATCTTTCCATAACATCTGTTATACAGGGTGGCTAAGAAAATCTGTCCAGTAATTTGTAACCAGTAATTTTACTGGTTCTAATCCAGTAATTTTACACAAATGAGAGCATTTTATGTAGGGACATGTAGTTGAAAATGCATCGTATTGCAGTTTGGAGTCATTGTGATAATGAAGTAGCAAAAAGAATGGGACACCAGATGTTGAAAAACACCAGGTTACGGTGAAAACCTGTAGGAATATAACTCTGGGAACAAACTACTCTCCCAAGATTTTGCAATAGGTTCTTTCGTCAGCCGTGTTGTTGGTAGGTATCAGCAAAGCAAAATCTCCAACTATGTCAGCCCAAATCTTTGTGCTTATGAGTTGTTGTGCACTGTGTGGCGTGGTTACTCGTGGGTTTTTTAAAGGTCACAGCTGTCAATTATGCATAGTAGCCACACCAATAATGTCCCTTGAAGATTAAGTTTCGTCCTGGAAAAAATATATACTGGAAAACTGGTCTGCGCAATGTCTTGTTCCTGATGGTTGCAGCTATCTCTCTAGCGATCATACACTTCGTTTCCGATTTCTAAGTTATTATTGCTTAATTTTGCATTCCCTACCTCCATGAAAATTGCTGAACAAATGCTTTGCATCAATCTGTTTAATGAATATTGTTTCAAATGTAGTCGGTTTCCCTGTTCAAACTATGGTGCTTTTTACATTTTCGAATACCAGGTATACGCAGAGAAAATATTGAAATATCATCAATAATAACAGTAAAAAAGCATACACACTAAAATTTGATGCAATTCCACGTTTAGAACCACCTACTTTATATTATTTTTAAATAATGTATATTTGTTTTTTCCAACGGAGATATAATATAACAACAGTTAGAGAAGAAAGTAAAATAATAAAGTAAATAATAAATACAAATAAATAATAAATTCAAGTAATCTTATAATAATAAGTAATTCAAGTAATAATCTCTTTAAAAGCATTTCATCGGCCGTATTATTTCGAATCTCAATCGAATAAATATTTAATGATTATATTATGATCATTTATAAGATTCCATTTAAAGAATTTCTGGAACGAGGGACAGAAAAGAATTCTTATAGTTGAATTCTTGCGTCTTAAGTTTATTAATAGACAGCCCTAAACCTTTTTGCTAATATTGGACATAAGTTTTGAGCCCGTGAGATTACAAAAGCTCATAATACTATTCTAACGCTCTTAGCGCTTTACAAGACATTGCTGTTAATTTCAACCAAAAAAATGTTAGTTAATACTTACTATTTATGGTGTTGGAATCTAAGTGGAAACGAAAGACATTTTATTCCTGCAGGAAAAATGGATTAGCTAGATAAATTTCTTTACTAGAGGAGGTAGATCCTATTTAGAGTTAACGTATTACTGTAATTTGAAGTCTCTTTTGTGACAAAATCACAAATTAGGATATGATATCCTCCTTGCCTCCTAATTATTTCACGAGAAAATAAACCGCATTTTCCGCTGCTTTAACGGGATATAAAAGTTGGCGTAAATTATATACGCCTGAAAGGTTCGTGTTTTATTTGGCTAGCGGACTGAATATGCCTTTGAATATGATCCTTGTGAGAATTCTAGCCTCTGCTGGTTGCTTATTTGCTTGGAATGAATGCCACGCAAACAAATTATCTTGATTAATTTCGGGTTGATATATCAACTAGTTATAAAAAAGAGAGATAATTGTTTTTAATATTTTACTAAGTATATGAATAAAGTAGTCATGTTGTGGAAGTTTTTAATCCATAATTTTCATGTGTAATGAAATTGATTTTGAGATATATGACCGAGCGAAACGAAATTCTGCTTTATTTTGACCATCTAGTATTTTTCGCATGCAAACTTGTTGGTTTTTCAGTCAAGGCGATTCGATTTACTTCGAAATTGGTATGCATGTTCTTTGCAGTCATTAAAAGCGACGTACGTGTAAGTAGTTTTATTTCTTTTAAATTCCATTTCAATATGATGGCCGTTTAAATGGTTTCAATGTCTGTCAAGTTTCAAGCTGGGCGCCGTTAAAACATTTGAGCCATTTTGGTAATGGCGAGACATTTAATTATAATTTTGGGAATACTGATACATTCAGAAGCTTGTGTAAGTCATTCATTCGTTGATAAATAATCTTAGAAAATAAATAACCTTAATAAATGTCAGAATTTTTTTGACGCGAGGTCTACGTTCACAGAACTATTAGTAGCAATTATATTTATATAAGCAAATATAATATTTACTGTGTATCTCTGTCAGAAAGATTGTATATATACACAATCTGATATATCATCGTGTAGCTTCGAAAGGCGAGGTCAAGTCAACCAAACTAAACTAAACTTCCAAAATATGACTATTACCGTAAGGTAGAAGGCATAACCGCATTTACCATAATTTAAACTAGCGCTGATGCCAATTTATTAAATTTAGCAGTTCATGGTAATAGTATTAATTATTACTTGGTGCAGGCCTTAAGATATCGTAAATGTAACTTTCTACGCCGAAATTATATCTCCACTGCTTATAATCTTTCTCCACTGCATAAAATCTTTCTCCACTGCATATAATCTTTCTCCACTTTCCTCTCTTGCTAGTGAGAAGGAAATATTTTTAGTCTCTGTTAGATAAAATGAGTACACATCTGATCGCCAGCAATGTTGTTACTAAATAAAAGTTACGCGACTGTAAGTTGACCTTCGAAATGTGCATCATCTGATTAATTCTAGCGTTTGGAAATGTCTACGGAAATTTACTAAATTAAACTATCCTATACGGAATTATAAGTCAAATTCATCTTTAAACAAAAATGGAATGCAGGAAAACTGAATAAAATGTTAAATGTTTCCCTTATAGAAATAGCTTATGAAATACATGCTATAAATAAGCAGTGGATACAGTATTTGGAATGCATGCATATTTAAAAATTTCTGCAATGAATCTCCACATCGTTCTTAAGCTCTGAAGTTAAGTGAAGAAATATAATTTCTTTATAGCTCACACCTTTAACTCCCACGAGCATTTGAGATTTAGTGTTGGTCTCATTCATTGAAGACCTTACTGAACCAAAATCTACTGGGTATGGTCTTCAACTGTCGAATACACATACACTCCTTCGCTTGTAATAAATCTTTAATATAAAGCATAAAATGCATGTGCTTGTTTGTTACAAGAATTCCTCCGAAAGGATGAACATGAGCGGCATGAAAATTGCATATACTACTCTGAGGTTTCCTTCTAGGTCGACTGTGCTATTTTCAACTTTCAAAATTATTTCTTAGGATATTTAATTGAATAACAAAAATGAAGCCAATCTTCTACGTTTTTCTTCAATTTTTCGACAATAACTGCGGAAATAATGATCATACAAATATTGTTAATAAATCATCTTGAGAAACAAACAATTATCCTTTTAATGATATCAATTTAATTGCAGTATAATTTTTCTTTATTTTTTTAATAAATTTTTCAAAATTCATTTTAAACACAAGTTGAAACGATGCTTTCTATTGCTGTAATTAAATTAAAATCAATTTAATTGTTTCACCAAATCTCTCAAACACGTAATTTTGCCACTTTTTAAAGCTGCTATAAAAATATTGCTTTCTTTGGACATTAATTCCAAGGCAGAATTTGTACTTCCTCTTTCATTTAATAGCAGGCACATCTTTTAATATGCAGCACATAAATTCAATGGCGTTAGTTTAATTACTGCGTTATGTTTCGTTTCGTTTTCACAAATTTTTAAATTAACCTAATCAGTATGTAAGTTCATTCAAGGTTATTGAGTCCAATTCTTATCGAAGGGAGAGGATCCACGGAGGAAAAGGCTAGGTGTTTTTTCCGGTAAGACACACAATCACCAAAAAGATGATAATGGTATACTTCGGGTCATGGTAATAAAAGCAATAATATGCTAGAACTTCTGTTGTCGCCTTAGCGATGGGGAAGGAGAAATGGAATCCCGAAAGAAGAAAAGGGTTTAGCTGTTGGCTGGGGGGTCAGACGACACGGGAGATGGCGAAAGAAAACCATTGCAGTGAAAAACTGTTTGATTAAGGTTTTAGTGTTATAAGTGATTGGACCTGGAAAATATTTCCATCCCGAGCAACGCTGGGTATATCAGGTAGCATATATATATTACACGATTATGTTTATGCGTACATGTGTGTGTGTAAAAAATGATGGGAAGGACAGGCAAAACATTTTTTTTCTGAATTTCTTTAATTCGAGAAAAAAACAGAACAACAAAATCTTTAAATCCAAATATCAAAGTAAATACGCATAGACAATACGGCGATAAAATCATATCTTCATGCAAGTCAAAACGGAAAAGGGGATACGGCAGTGCTTTTGTCTCACAATATCAATTCTGTTGCACAATATCAATTCTGTCACACAATATCAATTCTGTCGCACAATATCAATACTGTCACACAATATCAATTCTGTCGAACAATACCAATTCTGTCGCACAACCCGGAGTTTAGTGCAATAAAACTTTCTAGATTGGCACCAATAAAATCTTCAAAAAGTTCTCCAAATCTTCTCTAACACTAAATTCACACCACTATTTTTAATGACGTAATTGTGACCTTTTCCTGACATATTTTACAAAATAATTAAAACAGTTACCACGCCATCTTAAAACTTAAAAAAGAATCATTCAATGATACTAGTTAGATTACAGATATATGTTTCTTTGATTTTAACAATATGTTAAAAATATCCTTTTTATTTATAACCACGATAATGTGTGCTCAAATATATGTATTTAATATTGTAAATTTAAGAGAGAGGCAAGTTTGATGTTGGAAATTTCCAACGTTAACGGTATTCCACTTCATTGGCATACGATGATATTTAGCAGAGACACTAGTGTTACAGCATGAGCGTGGGTGCAGATGAGACTCAAACAGGTGAAGTATAGCTTAATAGCTGTCGCAGCCTGGCTTTTAACTGCATATCGATCTTATAAATTCATTTACTGTAAGAGACAGACTATAAATTGTTGCGTATAAATTATTAGATATAAAGCAATTTATAGTTGACCTTCTCGAGGTTATTCCACATGGCAGCATTTAGGTACTGAATTATGCGGAAAAGTAAATTCTACTACTATCTATCTTTATTACAAAATTACTCTCTGAAAAGAGCACATTAGAATATTGATTACTTACGCGTAATGAATTTAATAAAAACTGTTTTTAAAAACACGCCTTTATTAGTGTACTAAAAAGGAGATTCTTTTATTTCTATTTTCAACTTTTTAGACTTTAATTTATAAATTTATTATTATGAATGTTATGAAATCTTGAAATCAGTTTTTCTCAAATTCAGTGTTAGGTAACGCCATTAGAACAAATTTAAAATTTAACTAAATTAATCGATTAGCAGATAATTAAGTTCTGAAATATCAACATATACTGTTCTCAGGAACACGCAATAGTACAAAATTTAAGATTTCTATTACGTTAGGAAGTCAGTAAAAAAAAAAGAAACTATTACAAAATTCTATCTTCACGAACGTGAAATCAGTCAATCTAAATGAGAGTATGTAAAAACATGTAAAATTAGGAGATAAATATTTAAAAAAGAAAAGAGGATCTCATATAGAAGGCAATTTAAAACTCATGAACAAAACTTTAAGAGGTGATATAACACATTTAAACAAGCACATTTCGTTAAACAATGCATGGTCCTAACTCAAGCTATGAACCTCTAGATGACGCTGTCAGTTAGCGTGTAAAGGGTTGGTTCTAGCACTTTATTTTAATTTCTACCTTGGATTGGAAAAAGAGGTTTCAGGTTTCACGGCAAAACTTAAGACTGTATCATTTTCTTTCTTTATTTATTTAAAGAAAAGCACATTACAGAGAAAACTCCATTTACAGAGTGCTATAAACAACAAACACAAAAAGAACAAAAGCCACAACGAGTAAATAAAAAAAAAATGCGCTAGAAAATAAAAGTTGAAAGCAGAGAATACACAAAATCTTAAAAATTTTGCAAACGCATATATATTTTAAAAACGAAAACACATAATCACAAAAACATTAAAAAAATGATTCCAAAAGTCGTATTTTTTTAAAATTAAAAGACCATTTCCAAAAGGCAAGGGTTAAAAAGTCAAAACACACAAGCACCGAATCCTCTGAAAACACACCAGGAGTTTAAACGTTTCAAGATAAAAAGACATACTTGAGATAAAAATAAATTTCAACACTTAAGATAAAAATAAATTGCAACATGGCGCCAAAAATGGAGTACAAAAATTAAAACCTATAAAAAAAAACATTAAAAAAATGGTCCAATACAGAAGAACACGGAAAATCAAAACACATAAAAATCTAAAAAGTTGTAAAAAGGCAAAATAAAACATATTATGTTTTTAAAAGCTGTAAACATTTCGATTTAAAAGCACCAAGAGACATATTAAAAATGTCAAGTTCATCAGAGAACTTGTTAAAAATTTATAAAATTTATATAACGAGAACCTGTTAATATAATTAAATTTTGAATATACATTTGGAAAGGAACTTTGGTTCCTTCAACATCTGGCGGGCACAGAGAAATCTGTAGAGCTCAATATCTGATTACAGTCGATCGAACCATTAATAACTTTGTAAAAGAAAAGAACGCCAGAAACATCTCGTTTGGAACACAAACTAGGCATATTAAAGATATTACGTAGAAGTGAAGAAGACACATCCTGCACGTAAAGTCTATTTTTCTTGTAAAGTAAATATCTCAAGAAGTTGTTTTGTATTCAGTCAATAATTTCAATTTTGTTTCGGTAAGTGGGATCCCAGATAATACTGCAATATTCCAGATTGGATCGGACATGACGCAGTTCAAGACCTTCAGGACAAGTTCGCTGGAAAATTCACTTGTTCTGCGCTTAAGAATTCTGCGATATGTCTCAAGACCATGGTATCAATGTGTTAGGAAAAATCAAGTTTAGTGTCAAAGATGATCCCAAGATCCGTGACTGTATTTTCCGACCATTTCGGCCAGATAGAAACAGCTTTGAATGATTGCAACGGTCGGCTATGTCAGACGCAGTTACAAAATAGTAACCCTACTTCCTGGGGGTTGCCACATTTGGCGAGCACAGTACTTAACAAGTATTATTAAATAATAAGAAAATGTTTGTTTTGCTTCAGATATGCCCAGGGTGTATAAAATGTTAGTGGCTGGTAAATATATGGATTAATATCCAAAAACCCTAGAAACTTGCTTTATGCCATATCAAAAGGTGAGTGTACTTTTAGAGAGGCAGAAGCCGTTTTTGGTTTCCCCAAGCGAATAATTTATTACAAAAGAAAGGAACTTCATGTAGAAAACTGGAAGGCCTCTGGTTTTCTCTAATAAGGAGAAAAAGATCGTTGCAGTTTATATAGTGAAGTTCAGTGATTTCGGCTTTCCTTTCAACAGTGTAGATCTTAAAATGATAGTAAACGCCTATCTTACTAAGGAGATGTTGTAATAGATAAATATTCGGCAATATTTAGATAAAAGGATTTATGAAACTCTATCCTGATTTGACAAGATACAAAGGCGTAAAATTGTTCATTATAACCAGGTATTTATGAAATTTATTTTTCTTCTATATTTCCACCCAAATTTTCAATAAATATATCTAACTTTTCACACAGTGAGTTTGTTATTGAAATATACGAAAAGAAAACAGGCGCAAAGAATGCCCACCTATGAGGAAACTTTGAGCCAAAAATTTCGAAAGAATATAATTTATTATTAAATTACTGTTTTATCCAAATTTTGCTGCAGAGCGTTTCTCTAGATATAAATCAACGAAGAAAAAATCAGAAAAGTCTTCTTTTTCAGGGAAATGCATGTAACTAATCTGAAATTCTTTCTGAAGTCAGTGCTGGCCATTGTTTTTTAAAGCAATTTATGCAATTTTTTTTCAGTACATGGGCCATTTCTGCCAATAGAATTTATTTTTCCTCTGCCATTCTTTCGCTTCTGCATTTCATGTTACAGTAGATACTACCTCCTAGTTGCTCAAAAATTACGTCATGACTATGCAATGCATGACTCAAAAGTGCTTGCTTAAATATGTTCTATAGGTTCTAAAGTTTTAACCGTGAATTTTGAATCTCCCTGCATGAACAAATCCTTTAATTCAATATTTATTCTATCACCCAGATCAGGCATTCAAGCTCCATTAAATTGTAAGCTGTCCAAAGTTTGATTTTGCTAATCTAGAGGGATAAAAGTTAAAAATAATATTTTTAAAATTATGGTTGATAAAGAAATCTGACGTTTTAACGAAACCAATTCCAAATTATGTCGCTGATTAGTAAGTGAAAGGTTTTTAAATAAATAATGTTTTTACTGTCTATTTAATTTTTTTCATAAATTTTTATTCCTCTGCAGCTCTTATGCGGGTCAGCCAATACTTCCTGAAATCCATTAAGCACATTTTTAAAATTACACGCGGCACACGTACATGTTTTTAATTTTACTAGCACATGGGCAGTCAAACGAATAGTCTATGCGTTGAAAGACTTAGTCGAACTTTAGACACCTATCTACGAGGGACGTTCCGAAAGTAAATTTCGTCTTGCACATGTTTTTACAAGGAAGCTTTATTACAAACAGAAACATACAATGGCATAACAAAATACAAGCCTTTAGCTATTTTTTCCACATATTCACCACCGACATAGATAAATTTGTCGTACCGTGAAATCAATTTCAAGAAACACTTTTGGGAAAAATCGGTGCCCAACGAGCGAAGGAAGTTCTTCACAACGTGTCTCACCTCTTCATTGCTTCGGAAGCGACGTCCGATAGTGCTGACTTCAAAATAGGAAAAAGGTGAAAGTCTGATGGGGCAAGATCGAGGCTGTAGCAGGGTGATCCAATTTATCCTATCCCAGGCGACAAATGTGTTCTTCTGTGTCCCTTGCTGTATGGAGTCTTGCATTATCGTCCAAGAAAAAAACCCGTCGACTCAAGAGCCCTGATGGCGTCGAATGGCGGACTACATTTTGGTGAGGGTGTTGCAATAGCGTGCAGCATTGATGGTCCCTGGAGTGAGGAAATCAATCAAAATGACACCCTTCGCATCCCAGAACACTGGATATCGATTTTTACCTGGATGGTTTCTTGAAATTCATTTCACGGTACGACAAATGTATCTATGTCGGTGTTGAATATGCAGAAAAATAGCCAAAAGTTTGTATTTTGTTATGCCATTGTATGTTTCTGTTTGTAATAAAGCTTACTTGCGAAAAAGTTGATAAACACGCATGGATAGTAAGATAGACAGACAATCGTGAGGTCTGTTGCTGGGTTTGAAGGTGGCTGACGTGATTTTGTCCAAAGTTCGATATGTATCAACATTTAATGAAATAAAACCCTATGACGAATTTTATCTATTTAGTTTATTGCGTGTTTTGCGTTATTATGTTCACATGCAAACAGACTGATAAGCATACAGTGTTGACTTCAAAGGATTTGCCCAAAAGTTTATGAAAATCCATAATTATGATGCAAAGCCCGTATACAAAATTTCATCCGTTTAGGTTTATGGGTTTCTGAAGTTTTGTGTTCACAGTTTTGGGACTTGGAGAAATCTGAAACCTGAAGATTCATCGAAATGTCGAGATTAAAGTTTTTGACGATTGCAGTACAGTAGAACCTCGGAAATCTGAACTGATTGGGGCTGATCTCTATTCGGATTCCGGAAAATTCGGCAAAATACTCTTGAAATACCAAATGCAGTAGAGTATTGACTTTGGGTACTCTTTGAAAGAGCACGGAAAGAACTAGCTGCGATTCGTATCGTCAGGCAGGTCTAGTTGCTTACGTCAAAATAAGATAACCGATTTTGTTTCTACTCATTAAGGTGATGTATTCATTCTTAAACACCAATTCAGATGTTTTTTTCAAATTAGGAATAAATATTAGCTTTGTTTCTGATTCCTAATTGTTATTTTCCTTCATTTTCTAATAAAAAGTTTGCAGAAAATTTAAAAAAAGTTGTTTGGATTATCCAAAATTTCAGAATCCTGGGGTTCGGATTTCCGATGTTCCAACAGTACTTTTTTGTTTGCGTATTTCGTATAGGAGAAAGTAAAAATGGCTATTATATAAAAGTCATGGTGCATTGCAACTTACATTCGCGTCTACGGCCACATAAGGAAAAGATTCAGGTCTCTCTTCTTTTAAAAATAAAAATCCTTATTAACTACATTTCTTTTCATCGGCCATTCCTGATCTAATTCAATTCTTTCCTTCCATATCTAAATTTGCTCCAGATCTCGCCTGCTTATTTAAAAGTGGCTCTATTGTCCCTTTGTCAAGGAGAGAGGAGAGAGGGGGAGAGAAATGTTCATCCTCCCCCACACTATCTAGTAGCTCTCCATTATTGCCATGGAAACCACGTACCACTTTGGGCAGGCAACCTTTGAGATAAGGAGTTGATCGGGACGGCCAAATAATTCGGAAAACCTCAGGAAAACGAATCAACCGTTTTCAAAACGTGAGGTTGATCCGAGCAAGGATAAAGTCATTTCATACCAATCAAATAGAGAGAAGCAGTGAATGATGCCGTATTTTGCCGAAGATGAAGTTCACTCTGCGTGAACTTCTTGGAATATTTATTTGCAACTTTCAAGAAGAAGTGGGATGGATTTAACTGATTTAGGACTAAATCTTGTTTCCGAGCTCGAGCATGATCGGCAGTCAATCGTGAATACCAATGAGTTTGCCGTTTAACAAATAAACATGAAAGTTGAGCAATTTTGTTACACAGTCAGATTTGAAACCGAATTTCTGTGCCATGAATATGGAAAGTCAGAGATGTTGACTTGAAAATATCATTATTGGTGAAGCAAAAGGACTCTGTGAAGAAAAGAAAATTTGAAATGCAGTCTGCGCATAAGCAAAACGAAATAATTTCAAATTTTCTGCGGTCGCATAAAAGTTTTGCCGCAATCAAGAAAATAACTAAAATAAACACACAAAATTGAATAGTCAGAGTAGATATTCTAATTAATCTCATGTGAATCAACAAAAATCTATTTTACACTTTTCAATTTACTTTATTATCGTACACTGTAAAAAATATCCGTTTTTTCCCCGGACTCTTTCCGTATATTTGACGGTTTAAAGCTGTTTTGTTGACAAAACGGTTTTTCACCGTTTTCCGCTCCAGCCATAAACGGTTTAAAACCGTTAGTTCAAATTCTATTTTTCGTCATACGGTATTGCTTTCCGTATGATAACTTTCCCTTTTCTTAAATGTAATTTTATTGCATTCATTTCATGTTTTTAATAGGGTTCCATCTCCGCTGTTGTTTACACATGTTGCAGTAACCTGTTGTCACTCATGAAAGCTAACCTTAAAACACGCGTTCTGGCAATAGTTGATTTTTACACCACTAGGTGGCGCCACTAGAGCTATGGTGACTTTAAAACTCAAATACATTATTTTTACTTCATTTTATGAAGTCTCCGGTGGTCTAGTGGTTAGAGCGACTGCCTTTTATTTCTATGAACGCGGTTTCGATCCCCGGCTCGGAGGAGTTAGAAGTTTTGTCACCATCTTGCATCGAAATCGTCCAAGTAAGTTCAATTAAGAATTATATTAATTAAACTAATTGAAATTAATAATTAAGCCTTGATTAATTAATATTCCTAATTGATAATACACATCAGCGCATTTCAACTCGAACAGAAGGAGAAAACAACTCAACTCAGTCGATGACGTCACTTACTTCGATGACTTAATTTTTACGGAGAAAACTTAATTTCATACGGTAAAAAACCGTTGTGACTACGGATTTACTTCGTAACTTTTACGGAAAAAACTTGTTCCTGTATGGTAAAAAACCGCTGTGCCTACGTATTTACTTCGTAACTTTTACGGTTTTGCACAACCAACCCAGCTGCCAGTTTAAAACCGTAAATTTTACGGGATTTTTTTTACAGTGTATACTGTTCAGCAACGGATTCCGAGACAACCATTTTGGACGATTTTACACCGGAAAGGGGTGTCAGGCAATGAGTCATATGAGCGCATTTCCGGAGTTCTTTGTTAGATCACGCTCAGTAAAATGTAAACATCACCCTTCAATTCTTCACTTCCCCCTATTTTGATGAAGATAACTCTGCCCGGCGCATGCGCAAAAGCGCGGAGGGTTTCGAATCCGTTGCTATAAAATACCTCGCTCTTATGATGACAACGATTTGTGGTATTCTATCTTTTTATGAGAATACCATTCTATATTTTTACCTGTATGGACTAGTTTTCTGTTTTATTTGTTTGGAGTAATGTAGAACTTTCGCTTCATTACTCTGTCGGAACTTACCGACTTCCGGTGTATTGTTTCATCAATGGAAATCTTTAAAATTTCAACACTTTGTTTGAAGATGTTAATTGATGTTTAAAGTAGAGTTTTTTAATGTTATGGCTTAAGGATACTTTGAAAATATTAAATTTGATGGTCCTATAACTATAGCTTGCAATGTTTACTTAAAATAGGAGCCTCATTTTCTGGAAAGGCTCCCATTATTGTTCTTTACTGCTCTTTTTTCAACTTCTAAGGCTTGCTTGGTGGTTAAATTTTTAACCAAATGATTTCATAATCACTGTCGGTTAACTTTTTAACTAAACAATTTAGCTAATTATAATCGTTCCATTTGGAATTTAGTAGTTTTAAAAGCCTTTTTTTATACGTTTTAAATAAAAAGAAGTAAACGAACTCAAAGAACATAGAATCCAACACTTTGTGTTCTAAAGAAAGAACTGGTTCAAATTTTGGTGCTTGATACAGTATCCAAACGGATTTGGTGATTGCTTAAATCGGAGCTTTATCTGAAAATGGGCTGTGAATCCAAAATAAACAAAATAGAATTGTCAATATGACATTATTTCGATTTATTTCCCTTGCAAGATAGGTTTTAAAACAAAGTTAAACAAAAACTGGTTCCGAGACAATAAACTGAATTTTTCAGGACAAACTTTTAAATGGAATATGGAACTAACAATTTATTTCTTATTTTAATAATTAATTTGAATTAAACAAAAGAGAAAAAGGAAATTTGAACCTCTAGTTCAAAAGATCGTAAAATGATAATATCAATTATGTTAAAAAGAAGTATTTATTTTATCGTTCTGCTACTTTAATATTTCGCCGTTGTTTGCTTCTAAACCAAATTTACAAATTCATAAGTACAGAAAACTAATACAAAATGCGAGATACTTCCATTAAATTTGAAACAAAAGTACGCAAGCAAGTCTTGAAAATTAAATATTTCTAAAATGTAAATTTTCTATTTCTTTTTTTTAATTAAAGGTTATACTGTGAAAAGCTACGGCAATAAAACAAGTTACTGAGTATTTGAAAAACGAACTAATGGTAAAAATCTACTGCAACAGTCGTTGCATATAATATTTTGAAAGCTTTATTAAAATTAAGGAAAGAATGCACGGAAATTAAATTGGTTTCACTCAAAATCTAACATTTTGAATATTCAAGTGGCATGAAAATGGACTTTCTGTAAAAATATGCTCCGAGGTTATTGAAGAAAAAAGTTAACAAGTTAACATTTTGTTTAATTTTTAATCTTTAATTAATCTTTTGGGAAACTTCTTCTTAATGAGAACCTAATAAGTAATTTAGTGCCAGATTTGGTAGCTCTGAGTCCAAAGGTCCGCCATGTAGAGCGTTTTGGACGATTTTTGCACCACGTAATTTACAAATAGTACACCAGCGTAAAAAGATTATGCTGAAATGTAGTTGAAAGACTAATCAAAACAACCCTATCACAAGAAATTATTAGGAAGAAGTTTAACTTCTCCCTCTTCAGACTTGTAGCGTGACTTAGAGAGGAAATAAAGTATTTTTCATGTTCGGAATGATCTGGATAATATCTTTTTATCCTGTTTAAAATATTCAACTCACAATAAAAACCTGTAAAATAAATTACAGATAAACACTCATGCAAGAATTTCTTTCAACGTACTGTTGGAAAATATCTTCAGCGATGGAACTCATCTTCGTATCTTCATTCAACGTCTAAAGTACTTCGGTATCATCTAGTTGGCTGTGAACTTTAATTCATACTGGGGATGACAGCCGGTGTTGCTTAAAATCCCTAAACTCGTCCTGCACCGACGATTTCATGCTCATAAAGTATTTCAATTTCCATCATTTGCTCATCAAGTATTTTCAATTTCCAGCTTTTCAGAGGAAAAGTACACATGCTTCTCAAGTAAGTAAAAACTTTTTGTTGGATTCAAGTGCATGCATTCGTTAGAAAATTCTAGAACCATTTTAATACGATTTTCTTTTCGCAACTTTAATTTCCAAATATCAAGGAGATTTGGCAAAAGACTCAAACAGTTAAGAGATAAAAGGGAAGCTTTGGAAGTAAATATACTTATTCAGTTGAGAAAGAGAAAGTAGTTACCCTAGTATAAAAGTTCAGCTTTATTTCTTTTATAACTAGGCCCTCACAGCATATTTTATTAAGAACTCCGTATTTACTCAAAAATAGTTTTTTGAAAAATTATAATTTTTTCAATATTTGCTGCATATTTGAAAATGAAATAATAACGTAATACTGTTTAAATTAATCGTTGTATGTAAATAAGTTAATAGCAGTTAAATAACAAAGTTTGAAATATATAAAATTTTGGATATTTTTTTTAAAAAGTAATTTTCCTAAATTTTTCGAATTCATCATGAAAAATAATTCGAATATTTTCTTTTACTTGAAATGTTATTGAAAGCGCAATAACGGATTAACAATAATTTTAGGTTCAAAATAACAGATATCAGCAAATATTTCAGATTAAAAACATTCATTATTAAACAATCTTTTAGAAACATAATGAAATATGGTGAAATAACAAGAAGATAAATGTGAAATACTAAAGTTAAATGAATTCTTGGTAAAAATATATTTAAAATTAGATTCACCATTTTCATAATGTTTAATGCAAAAAAGAGAATGCCTTTATTTAAAAAGTCTTTTAATCATTTTAAGCTTTCGCCTGCCTTTCAGAATGGAGTTTTAAATTTAAATGATTAATCATAGATTTTCAACTAAAATTTGGAAAAAAATTATATAAACAGAAACTTTAATTTTATTTGTTAAAATAAAATAATATTATTTTAATGTTAATATTTTAAAATTAGTTTTGCCATTTTCATAATATTCAATCAAAAATGAGACTGCTTTTATTTACAAAACATTTTAATCATTTTAGGCTTGAGCAGGTTTTTGTGTTATTTTGAATTTAAATGATTAATCATAGATATTCGACTTCAATTTCGAAAGAAATTTTATACCACAAGAAACTTTAATATTATTTGTTAAAATTCTACCACAAACAGAGTAATTCAAAAATACGCTTTTATTCTTTTTTTTGTAACTAGAACTATTTTTTTCGGAAAACTAAATTTTTGGAAAGAGTAAATCGCTTCTTGCAGAAAACCGTAATAACTCATTACATTTCTAACGGATGACCTTTCCGAATTTCATTGCGTTGGCTCCCTCGGCAACAGTAAGGCATGGATATATATACTGAAACGGTAAAATCTATTTTCTTCGAAGTGCTATTGCAGGATTCGCATTGCCATTGGTTATTTTTTATGATTCCATATATCTTTCTAACAAAATTGCCTTCTTAAGTTTTTTTCGAGAGAAATATTTTAATCGCTTTACAAGAAAGAATCATTTTTCTCTTTGGTACTCTATATTAAATTCTTAGACAAGCAATGCTGGAGGTTTATAAAATTATGCCAAGGATTTGAGGATGAAAAGAAAAAAAATATCGAAATAGAAAACTTGAAATATAGAATAAAATTAATTTAGGGTTGCGGAAGTTTTTAGTAATTTTGAATAATTTCCAACAAGAATAAATTGTTTGCACTCTAATTTCTCGCCTGTGACTTGATTCTCTTATATATAAATAGACTAAAGGCACACTTGTAGGATAAATATGACTTTTTTACCACAATGGGTGCTAAAAATTCAAGTATTCCTATTTAGAGTTCTTTAGTGTAAAAAAACAATTAGAATAGTGAGAAACCTCAGTGGTGTGCATTTATGAGCATGGTGTTCCAAAACTAAGTGTAAAGAGTACGTGGAGTCCCTGGTACATGATTCAATTGTCGCCATATAATAATTCAATCCAAGTGATTATGCATAGTCAGGGCCGGATTACTAAATAGTGTTACAAAAATCGTTTGGTGAGTGTACGGTGAAAACAGTCCAACAAGCAGAATAATGAAGAATGATGCTTTTTTCACGAATATTCAGGAAAGACAAAACACAGGTAACAGGAAAAACACAGCACTTGCAGATATCAGCAACACAAGCAAACAGATCACTAATAATAACAGTGATAGCATGAAAAATAGCGCAAAACGTCTAGCAGCTGACCAACTCCGAATGCGAACAAGACTCCTAAGAGATTCCAAAGGCGTTCGCATTCAAAGTGCATGCCAGTCGATCAACACATTCCTAGACGTTCAGCAACTGCGGTATTTATAGTTTTCCCGACAGAGCGTGAGGTGGAATCATCTAGTAAATTCTGTAAATCTCCGCTCCTAATAGAGATATCGAGAAAA
Organism: Araneus ventricosus; assembly: GCA_013235015.1. Taxonomy (NCBI): domain Eukaryota; kingdom Metazoa; phylum Arthropoda; class Arachnida; order Araneae; family Araneidae; genus Araneus; species Araneus ventricosus. The sequence goes on from BGPR01003904.1 coordinate 61,493, forward strand.
TTCTAGTATTTTTGAGGAACATCATTTTGTCGTCAAATTTATCGCCAAGGTCAGGGAGTGTTGGCTGAACTGCCCCTATAGCTAGTAAGATCATCTATAAATGTCTTTCTAACCCTAAGACTAACATTGCTGCGAAGCGACATTCCATGTTCGAAACAATAGATAAAATGGGTAACTGCCTATGGGCACCACAACTTTTTGGGACCCCGAGGTGGTATTTTCAGGGAAATTTTATTTTGTGCTTGCATTTGATTTACAAGGTTCATGTACTCAACATATTGAAATTGAAATTAGACATTGCTTAAATTTCAGAATATTATTCTTAGAATTTTTTTCATGTTTTTTAAACGTGTTTAAAGATCAGTGTGACCAATTTTTTTCGCAGTTGGATTACTAATTCACAAGTCAACAACTTTGGAATTCTTTGTATTAGAATATTAAGATTCTGCCAAAAAATTTTTGTAAATTTTTGAACGTTAAATTTATGTTTAACAATAGTTTTAAATTTAAATTTTTTTATTCGCGATTTAAATTTTTATATTTTTTTTATAACAAAGTCAGCACTCTTGCTGGTGGTCTGCAATTTAAATGTTTTGTTATTTCAGTTTGTCATCATATATGTTACTTAAAAACTGTCATGTACAGATTTTATTTCTAAAGCAAGAATGATAGGTAAACCTAGGTTTAACCAATTAAAGTAGAGATTACCAAGGCTTTGCGGCTGAATCCAGAAGATTTCTCAACGCTTCCACCTTTAACCGGCTAAAACTGGGTCTTAGCCGGGGGTCTTTTTTTGGGTGATGTGCTCCAGGGAAGCTCAACTTTTACTCAATATTGATAAAATGGACAAATTTATAAGGACTTCCACCCGAAAAAAAATAATAGAGCTAACTGGTAAAATAAATAATAATACTTGTGATGTGTTCACGGACGGATCCAGAATCAATAATGAAACTGGATTCGCCATGTGCATGTTTAAAAATAATGGATCGTATAAAGACTTCTTATATAAACTGAATCCAACAAATTCTGTCTTTCAAGCCTAGCTGGCAGCGATTGGCTTTGCTGCCGGTAGGCTCTAGAACATAATCAACTGGTAAATATTCATTCTGATAATCAGTCCTCAATAGAAGCAATTTAGAGCGCGGAATCCAAATCGGAGTTTGTAAATAATATTAAAGAAAAGATTTATAGCTCCAGACTGCTGGTTAGCTTGACCTGGGTGAAAGCTCATGCCGGTAATCCAGGTAACGAGCGGGCCGACGGTCAGGCAAAACTGGCCACCACAATAGGGCAGTATTTAGATCTAACTGCACCATATTCATATGTCAAATTAAAAATCAAATAATTCATGATTCATGAATGGGAAAATTAATGGAACCAACACGACTCAAATTCTGTTATTAGAGTCAAGACATTCATGGACAAAGTGGACAAAAAACTTTTAATCGTTAATAAATATTTAATATACTTTCTTCGTGGGCATCACCCTTTTCCGGCCTATTTGCATAGATTTCATCTATTGAATTCCCCAAGTTGTTCTTGTGGTCAGTGGGCGATACAGATAATTATATATTTGACTGCAGGCTCGCCAAAGAATTACACCTCAAGAGGCCTACAGAAGAAAAAATAAGAAGATATGGTTTAAAAAATTAATGAATAATAAAATGGAAATAAATAAATTAATGAAGGCATATGCTATTAGTAACAACATTTGTGATTCACTAAAGGTCCCAGAGTGAAATTGCTTTTAAATAATATTAAGATATTTTAACTCTTTTATCTTAGCACCACTGATAAAGAAAATTTTAGAATTGTTGTCCCTGCTCCCTGTCCTAAGTTTTTATCATTTTAATTGCATTGTTAATTTTAGCTGATTATATTGTTTTTAGATTAATCCTGGACTTATTAAAATTTTTTAGTGTTCCAAATTTTACTAAGCATTCACCCTTAGGGAATCCCAATTGATACCTTAGTTTTTATCGTTTTTATTTTTAAAGCTTGATAATTTTATTCTTGTATATTTATTATTACCTGACAGACGTGGACTCTTGTGAATTTTAGTATTTTAGTAAGTGAAGGACCACGGGGTCTGTTTTAAATGCCCCTTTTGTAAGAATTTTAATGATACTTTTACAAAAAATTTTATTCCCTCCTTCTTTTTACTGGTGTATGGCGCTGTGTTTATACTTGTATTTTACTCATTTGTATAAACTCTGGGAGAATATTTTTAATGTTGGCTCCAGATCTGGTGATTAAAATAAAATAAAATTGAATTAATTTATGGTTTTCTCCAAGTGTACTATCGATTCGGTGGCGTATTTGGTTAGGTGTTTTTTCTTACGTTTGTGTTTTAGTTTACTTATTTTATTTTTGTTGTTGCAGTGTTTGTAACGTTCTGTGCTCTGTTTGTGTGTGTCGTGTTATATTGCCTTAAATGCATTGCTTTTATATTTCCCCACCGGTCTGCTAAAGGCCTTACACCCTTTCGGGTAGGCCGGACCGATATGAGTTTTAAAAAAATAGTTGCTCCTGGAATATGGTGAATCGCAGATACGTTTTGATAAGTTTCAGCTTACAAACTCTTCTCTCGCCAGCCGCAACACTTACTGTTAGAGTCAAAAGAATTCTCATAGCCACTGGTCTGAATGCAATTATTCAAGATAAGGAGAGGGGGCAGCTATTCAAAAAGGAAATTATTTGCCATTTTTCCGGAGCTTTATGTCTATTAAACCATTTTTTTTCACACTTCCACTTTGGCGACACCCCGCATTTCGGAGCCACGGGCTATTGCCCAATTTGCCCGGGCCTCGGTCCGCCTCTGCATTAATCATATATCAACCAAATTATTCAATGGAAAGATACAAAACTTTGAAAAAGGGACGTTAAATTTAATATGCCAATCAAAATATTTATACAAAAATGCTAAACTTCAAAATGGGACGTTAAATCTAATATATCAATCAGAATATTTAATACAAAGAAACCAAAGACAATGAAGTCAAACGATTTTAATAATCTCAATTTATAAATAAAAAAATATACTCGTGATTACTGAGAACAAAATTCCTTTACAACTCAGCCCTTATAAAAAATAACTCAAAAAGAAAAAAAATCACTCCGCCTCTTTTCTAAAAATAAATAGACTGTTCGTCATCCAAGGAGTATCGTGTTTTTATTCGTACCTTTTTAAAAATATATACGATAAGAAGTACCTTTCCATTTGTGTACCGAAAAGTTCGTCGCTTTTTCAGTTAAGACTTTGATTCGATGTACGTCGTGAATAATTTATCGTCTCGACGAACATTATTATTTTTTTCTGCACGTGCAATCAGGCGGATGCATTTCGTAGCCCAAAGGGGTCACACCATTACTTCAAAGAGTAGGATCTAATTCATTTTCGTAAAAGTTATTCAGAAAAGCAAAACACCCAACCACTCTGAAGTGTATTACTTTTTTCCTAAAAATACATATATGAAAGAGGCGATATCAATCTACTACATTTGAAAGCAACTTTGTGTACTGACTGGGAAAGATGTCGAATGATTTTCAATGATTTTGGAAAAATATAGTGTGATACGCACGAGCTGTTCTGATTTTTAAAAAATAAATAGAGAAACGTACAGGAAATATGCATATTAATCAATGAATATTTCCACTTTTTCTCTTAAATAAACAGTTTTCTGTATTTTTGACTTATTTCATAAAAAATGTGGGTGGTTTTACTTTTTTTTATAAGCATTAGAATTTCCATGTCGTTATATGCGTATACAGTAAGTACTTCCTTTGACAGATTGCTTTTAATAAGAATGGCATATTTTGTGTTTTTTTCCTACACGAACAAATACGTTCCAACTCACAAAAATCATTCTAATGAATTAGAATTCTAAATTTGGAAAAGGAAAGTTTTAGAAGGAGCAAACGTTGCTTCCTATGACAGTATCATTTCATAGGTTTTTATTAAATCAGAATACCATTATTTGTGATTTTTTGCGTGCATAAACAAATACGTTCCGCCTCATCAAAGCTTATTCTAACGAATTTGAATTCCAGCTTTTGGAAAAAAAAATGTTATATAAGGATAAAACGTTGCGTACTGTCTAGGGTTGCCATGCGTCTCGTATATATATGGGACTGTCACCGTATTTCGCTACTGAGTCCCGTATTATTATTTATCCCAATTTTGTCCCGTTTCCGGATGACTCTCAACCAAGTTCCTGAGTGGGAAGAAATAGAACGCTCTATTGTATAGTTACAAGTAAGAAACATCGATATTGGCAACACTGAGTATATCAGTTTGTATATCTAAAAAATTATTTAGAGAAAAATAATACCAACCAAAACTGTGAAGCAACTATGAAGTTGAGTATGCAGTTCACTTCACTTAAGTTTTGTTCTGAATAAAGAGTATTCAAAGAATAAAATGATAAAGAAAGTTTCATATTTTTCGATAATTATAAATATTATTTATCGCAAATTAAAGAAAAAATGATGTATTAGTAGATAAAATGCTTTCACTTAACACATGAAATTTTTTAAGAAATAAAATTAATTTTCAGTAAGTCTTATATTAAGATGAACGAGGTTAAAATTACAGCTTGTAAGAAGACAGAAAAAAATGTTTTATTTATGCTTTTCCTATATAAAACACATTGTGTGCATTTTTGTTTAGAAATTTACATCAATTAAGCACGTTTTTTTGCTTAAAACGCATGAAAAAAATTATTTTAGACAATCAATTAATAATATATTTTTGATTATTCCGTTAATAACATATTTTTAAATTCTCAAAAGAATTTAAAATCATTGCCTGAATTATTTGAAAACTTTAAAAGAGTTTCGTAATTTTGCGATATTCCCATTAAGAACAAATACTTCTACGGGGTGATTTTTTAGCAAGATTAAGCAAGTTTAATTTACTTTATATTCTTTGTAAACTTTAGATGGAATATTTTCGTAAACATTTTAAAAAAGGTAAAAATCATATTACATTTAAAAATAATTCCCTTTTTTTACTAAATAATATTAATCGGACATTTTTCTTGAAAGTTTTCACTTAGAAAATGAATGGAAAACCAAAATTTTTGCCAAAATGGCAAGAAACTGGAAAATGAATATTAAATTTGAAATTTTCAAACATTTTCAATGAAATGCCGCAAAATACGAAGTGATTTGTTAGAAATAACTTTTTCCATAACGAAGGCATCACAAAAAAGTGGGTGGGGGAGTTGGAACCGAAATGAAGTACAAAATACATCCTGCACACTGAAATTGTTATCTTATTATACAAATTTATCTGACAAATAAAAATGTGTTCACATTTGTATATATGGAATTTTGTATCTGATTTTTCACTTACTTTCTGATGTGCTAGAATTTCGAAACAACAATTGCGTATTCTAGATGACAATACACTATTTTAATGTTTTCGACGTTTTTTATCAATTGATACATTAATGTGATTAAATTTTAATTCTATGCGAATGGTGCCATCAAGTAGTGAATTTGATAAAATATCGATTTCAAGATTCCATAATGCTTATAATGATTAATTATTAATTAAAGACTAAAAGGAAAAAAATGTAATAAAAATTCCCACTTTTTAGTACACCAATACAAGTGTGTTTAGAAAAACTCTTTTTTCATCAGTTTTATTTTAAGCCACATTTTTCGTGGCCATTACTTTTGAATTTTCCACTACTATTAGTCATGACCAAACGAACAAAAACAAAATTATGTGCCCTTTAATTTAATCACTATGACTTTCAATAGAAGCTGAAAGTTTGTATCTATTTAAACTGAAGGTTTTATAATTCATATTCTTTTTTGTTTATTGGTAATGTTTATTATAATTAATTATTAATTATAGGGTAAAAAGAAAATAATTGAAACAACAATTTCTACTTTTGAGTTCATTAATAAAAGTGTGTGTTTCAAAACACTTTTCATCAGTTTTATTTTAAGCAATTTTTTGCCTGGCAAAAATCTTTTAAATTTTATCTAATCTTGGCGTGACCAAATGAACGAAAACTAAAATTATCTGCACTTTTATCTAATCAGTATGACTTTCTCTAGAAGCAGAAAGATGGTATGTATTTAGACTGAAGTTTTTATAATTCATATTACTTTTTATTTGTTGTTAGTGTTTATATTAATTAATTATTAGTTAAAGACTAAAAAGAAAAAATAATTGAAACTACAAATTTTACATTTTAATGCCGTAATAAAAGTGTGTTTTCTGTAATTTCTTGATTAGTTTTATTCTAAGCTACTTTTTGCCTGGGAATTACTTTTCAATTTTTAGCTGATGTTAGTCATGAAAAAATGAACAAAAATTAAATTATGTGTAATTTAATTTACTTACTATAACTTGCACTAAGTTGAAAGTTTGTATGTATTTAGACTGAAGGTTTTTGGTTTGTTGTTAATCCTCCCAACTGATTTTTGTTATAACAAGCAGCCTACCACGGTTTGAAGTATCTTTTATACTGTTCAATGAATTTTGCTCGAAAAATAATCCATTGTTAGAATTATTCCAGAAATAATCCATGATTATTTGATTTTTGAAGAAATAATATATCCATAATCACATCGAGTTTATGTTTTCTTTACTAAACTTGTTTAAGTTTAGACTTAAAATTAAATAGAAATGCAGTTTCTTAGTTCTCCATTTGTCGCTATTAAAGCAATTTTCACAGAAAGTATGAAGGATTAATAAGTATCGAGTAATGATTTCTCAGTGGCGTAGCTACCGGAGTCAAGGGGGGCGATATAGGTGCCCCTGCGACAGACTTGTGGGGACAAAACATTAAGTGCGTTTACATCACTTTTTCAAGTGAAATATCATGAGGCGTAAAAACAATGCCATGGTCCGGCCGACATTTACATTTGCTAAACCACTGATGACGATTACTGACGGCGAGGGTGGGGGGACGTAAGAATCCTATTATGCCTCGGGCGCCTCTTACTCAGGCTACGCCACTTTGATTTCTTCACCATTCTTCCCAGCATAATGAATGTTTTCGTGTTTAGAAGAAACTTTGATCCAGTGCACTTTCATCAGCATTATTTTGGCTTCTATTCTGCACTTAATTCGCGGTAAAAAGCCCCATGCAGCGTCGTCCTTTGCATTTGCAGTCTTATGTTCTGTTGTAAATATGACTTGTTTCTGTATGCCTGACCTATACTTAAAGTTTGTCTAAGGGTTTTAAATCATCCTGTATTTTTCGAAAACGCACATGAATGATTACACAAACAAAACCATACCTTTACGTGGTTAATATGCCAATTTTTAGGAAAGCAAGTTTATTTATGATTCAGAACTTAATGGTTATCTTAAGATTTGTGTAAATTTTGAGTTGATGAGAAAAAAAGTCGACGGGAGGTTGTCTCTGCGAAACGGCCGCTGGGATTGAGGGGCGTAGACTTACTTACCTTACTCAACTGTGACTTTCTGTGACTATAGTTGTTCTATGTGACTAAAGAAGCTCTATGTGACTTCGACCTATGACCTATGAACATTCTCTGTTAAATGAAACTAAAAGCAACTCAACTCAATTAAATCGATGGAAAGGACATCTAAATTAAATCAACAATTGTTAATAATAATTAATTAAGGACAGTTAATTAATCAATTACTCAACTGTCACTTTCTGTGACTAAAGTAGCTCTATGTGACTTTAACCTATGTCCTATGCTCTATGACCTTTCTCTGTTAAACGAATTAATCTGAATAAATAAATTAATCAGAAATGAATCAAATATTAATCTGTTTAAATCCATTTAATATACCGCTCACAACCGATGCGTGGGTGCGCGCGCATCGGTCTCTATGATGTCTTCAAAATTCTTCGTTATTTTCACCAACTTTGCATCTCGACTGTGACTAAACCATAATTCCAAATTCTAAAATTATGTTTGCAATCTTTGATGTCTACCTTTCTCTGTTGAATGAAACTAAAACCAACTCTCTATGTTATTTGGTTGTGGAGCTTTCAGCTTTTAACTTTAGCACGAAATTCGACGTAATTCAACAATTCTTGAGTAATATTTCGCTTGAACCTCAGATCGATGAATGAATTGTCTTAGTCTGCGTGCGCGCACATCAGCCGTTGTGACATCATCAAAATGTTTAGTGATTTTCACCAACTTTGAAGCTGGACTGTGACTAAACTGCAATTCCAAATTCTAAAATTATTTTTGAAATCTTCAATGTCAACCTGTCTCTGTTAAATGAAACTAAAACCAACTCTCTATGTTATTTTTTGAGGAACTATAAGCGTTTAAAAATACCACGAAAAGCGTCATCATTTTTTCCTTTCCCGACAGACACACCATTAGACCACTATAGAGAGAGGTAAGTCTACGGCAAAAAAAATATGAATAATATGTTTGTACATCTCTGCACAGTTAAGGAATAATAAAAGTGGTTTTCAAATGGCAAGAAATGGAGCTCATTGTTTTGTAATTATATTTTCTATTCAATTTGGGGATCAAAATATCACTCTTTAAATGGGGTTGATTGTGTTTGCTAGAATTACTGAATAATATTAGATAGCATTCGCTATATTAATAAAAATTACTTACTGCTAAGAGAGATATATATAAATAGAAATACATTTAGTTTCAGTGTGGTCTGGTTTGCCCTTATTCCGCAGAAGACTAAACAAAAATTAAATATTATAGCTGTGTATGGCAAAAAGTGTTTTGCTGTCGCCATAGCAACCTTTAATCGAAATAGTACATGCTGTTGTTGGTATACAAATAAGTGTCTTATGAAACAATAACTTAATTTAAATAGCATAACATTTGCATAAATATTTGTTCCCAGTTTGTTTATGTGTTTAATTAAGATAACAATTTATGTATTGAAAATTAATATCAGAATAAATTCATGACGAAATTTTTACTTGATGTTAAAGATTACGAAACGTTATATTTAACGATTTCATGCAAGCATCTAGATAATGCAAATATTTGTTTTCCTTTGTTTTGAAAGGTAACTAACAGTAAGATAAAAATGATTTTGCCTTCATGATCCAATACTACATCTTAAATAAAAGCTCGTCTTTCACGAAAGTAATCTTTTATTAAGAAGTGATGAATTATTTACAAATTCGTAGGGGGACAATATAAATGTACGCGGGCGGCTAAGAATACGCAGGGAAATTTCACCTTATTGGCAACACTGCAGATAGTTGTACTGCTATTATGTTCGAATACTAACGTATCACCACAGGCTTGTTGCACTTCCTTTTCTATTTACAAGGTAAAATTCACGTTTCTTTCTTTTCTGTGTAATTTTTAGATCATAGAACAAGTGTTTTTCATTATATAGAATGAATAAAATATTAATAGACGATATCAGGTTAAAGAACATTTCATAAGCCACAATTAGGTGTAGCTAGAGTTTATCTATCTATCTATGACGTGATGGCACCTAACGGCGGTTTAATCAAGCGCTAACAAGGAGGCCGAGAGTTCGCAGCTATGTCCGCTGCGTACTTTTAACCTCCCTACATTTACGTTTACTTTTACTTCATTTCTTTTTCTTGTAAAAGCAATAACAGAATTGTGTAAGTGAAGAGCGCTGCTGTAATATTTTATTAGAATATAACAGTAATATAGACTACGCAATAGTTTTATGATAGAATGATTTTTTAATGATTTTTTTAAAATTTTAGTTGTGCAAAAATATTATCCTTAACCTGTTCATTTTTTATCTTATACTTGTAGCACCGCGATGTTTTTTTAAATTTCCTTCGGCAACTCATTTACTTCAAAATGGCACCTTATAAAAGGGAAACAGTTAGAAAACTTGTCAGTGTGAAAATAATTGAAGAGGCTAACCAAACGTTGAAGGCTGGGAAGAGTAGAAGAGAAGTGGCACGAGAGTTAGGTCGACGAATGCACCTTGCGAAAAAGATTGAAAGTTGTAAGTTAATGAGCCTACTTTTCTGCTCTTTTTTACCTCTTGTAGTTTATGAAAGCCTAAATTTTGATCGCCATTAATATCTTACTTTCTACAACATCAGTTAGGAACATAAGCCTCTTTTTTTGCTTCAGGGCACAGTTTGGACATCAATGGGACGTTAAAAGAGAGGGTACTAACTGATGAAATAGAACGAGAGATGGCTCAGCATTGCCGAGATTTGGATTCCGGAAAATGCGACTTAACAAGAAAACATGCAATGAAAGCTGCATTTGATTACGCTGATATGAATGGGGTTTCCAGCAGCTTTAACATAGAAAAACAAATGACAGGCAAAGACTGATGTAAGGCATTTTCTAAACGCAATAAACTTTCTGCATGGAACTCAGATGAATGTAGTAGATGAATTTCTCGTTGGTTTCTGATAAAGTGAGGACATTTTTATCTCTCTTCTAAGCGTGGGGTAAGTTTATTTTTTTGAAGGCTGTTATTAAGCCCAAAGGCTAATAATTATGAATCAATCTTATTAGCTTTTTTATGTATGTGTTTGGTTTTCCTTTTTATTTATAAAATAATGCTTATTAGATGGTACTGGTCTCCTTTGTCTTTTGTAGGGAAATTTCGGGCTAAGAGAAGCTATATTTGGCGTAATGCAAGATTCTTACAGAACAATTTCCCAAATATTTTGAATCCATTTCAAAATAGTCCTTAGCCCTTGATAGATGGATAGAATGGATTCCTTGTTTTGTTTAATTCGATTCTCTCAGAG